>CM060981.1:77212651-77375151 GCA_030765065.1 Deroplatys truncata | reverse complement strand
TCTAATTCAATTCTCCGTCACCTCACTTCCTTCGTGACGTAGCCTCTTCACGCCGGACGGTTCACTTCACTCGAGGGTCGAACGCAAGACCTCCACAACCCGTCGTTCCGCAGTAGCATTCTGTGCAAGTCACAACAGCCGTCCCATCTCGCTCAGAGAATCGTTCTTGACATCGCACGGGAAACTCACCCACCAACTCGCTCACTGACCGACTCAACTCGATTCGCACTCCTGCGAGATCGCTCGCTTATATAGTCAGTGGAATCATTACACAAGGTTATCGAACGTTCTAGAACTATTTGGACACACCGTCTACAGGAGGAGGCGGAAAAGGTTCTAGTTATCTGCCGATAGCGCGTCCGGTGTTTAAGCTGGCGAGCGGCAGTTATCGTTGTTTACCTCGACTGCTCGGCGCCGATCTCCGATAACCTTAAGCCATGGCCGCTGCGTCACAATATTACACTACGTTGTTTAAATTTATTATCATGATTTGAGAATTTTTAAAAACATCTCAGGTCTACATAGTAGCATGCGCTCGGAAATGCCAGGTTTACCTGGGCACCCCTAAACATATACTTGCAAATTAAAAGCTACCATTAAACATAAACAGCACCTTGGTGAATCGCACACATTTACAAAACATCCTATCACATAACATTAAGATAAAACCCCCAAACATTTAGGTGGGCTTTTAAAGCACCAACCGCACACCGATGTAGGTAATGAAACGACAAATCGTTTACATTTAAATGGCGAGAGAAGAAGCCAAGATATTCAAAAAAGAATCTTAACAAATGCTAAGCTTATGTTCATGGATGTAATTTATTTGAAATTGAAATAAACTCAAAAGTTGTGTATGAGAGTCTACTAAAAATGTATAATTGTAGCATAATTTCCGAAAATCTCCATTAAATCCCATAACGCAGGTCACAAAACTTGTGAACGCACCTTGAAATGTAATGCTATGTAGATACATTTAGGATGCCGTTCTTCTTAAAATTGTATAAGTTTTTATCTATGCCATTTTAAATGTTCGAGTGGTCTTTTAAACTTTAAAAGTCACTGCACGCTATTTAAATTTATTTTTAGTCAATTTACAGTACATAAAAGCGATACCTTCATACATAGATGCTCACTCTAGGAGTCCCGTATTCTAGCACTCAGTATTCTAATAAGCTATAGCACTTCAGTATTGCCAATTTCGATATTCATGCAAATCCAATGGTCCTTAAATCTGTATTGATATATTATCGTTCGTTAAACGGAATTAAATTGCCGGAAAACTATGTCTCAATACACATATTACAATAAAACATATTTGGCGACACTTAGAAAACAATAATTTAGCATCGAAGTGATAAAACGAAAACGATAAAATTAAAACAATAAAACACTCTAGATAGAAATGTGATGAGTCCAAAGCAAAACATTTCTGTCTTTTCCACAGACGAGTAAAACAGTTTAAGAACACTGAAAAAATCTCCTTAAGGGGACCGATTTAAGTATTTTACAAAACTTAAAGCAGTCAACTGAATATTTTGAAATTTCTACATCTTATGTCGCATAAAGAGGAGTTGTTACAAAACTTGATGCATATTTGCATATTAAACTGATTTTGAGTTAGACATGTTTAAATATAAGTTTAAGCAATTTACAAAAAACTGTCCATTTCTATGCAGTTTTGGTTATTTTTAAACATTTCAGTTTCACGTCCCTTATTGGGATAGAAAATAAATTTACTACGAAATAAACTATTAAAATCAATTAATTACATTTTTAAAAGTAATTTCAGTTTCAAATTAAAAAAAAAGAGATTTAAAAAATTTGGGGAGCTTAGCTATAGCACATACGCCTAGCAAGTGTTAGTTACCATGTATTTGGGAACTTATTTTCAAAATCTCATTGTGTTAAATTTAAAACTACATCGCAAGAGACATTTTAATTGTCAAAAAATTACTAAAATATTACAACCTAGAAAATTACATGTAAAAATTCGCTCATATTAACTGACCTTCAATTCTGCTTACGTATTTTTAGAAGTAGTTGCTAAATGCGCCGCCGTGCCCTTCGCTCAGGGTTATTTACAACATATAATTCCCTCAATTTCATTTGGGGAACAAATATGAGTTGTTTGCAAGAAAACGTCCCTAAATAATCGGACAATAAGCTAAAAAGTCAAAACATGAGTTTTTAGCCATTTTTGCCCGATTTTCATATTGAAAAAATTATAAAACAATTTTAAACAAGGCAAACGGTAACAAATTAAAGGAGAAGACCACGATTGTTCATAGCCACTATTACTAATAAGGGAAATACAGGGTGAGACAAAAAAACTACGAACCAGCTGCGTGGTGTTTTTCCTGTCCGCGTCCTCGGCGTTCGTTGCCGTCTGCCGCTATCATAGAAAGGCGCGGATGAAACCATAGAACATTTTTAAAACTACTTTTAAAGGATGGATAGTGATATATAGTTTCCTAAAGAGGTGCCAAAAATTTATGGACAACGACGGTGGCCAGTTTCAGAATTTCCTTTCATAAAGTTGGCAAGTAAAGCGTTTAAAAGTAGGTTTAAAAATGTATTGTTTCATCCGCGCTTTTCTATGATAGCGGCAGGCGGCAACGTGCGCCGAGGTTGCGGACAGAAAACACTGCGCAGCCGATTCGTAGTTGTTTGTCTCATCCTGTATATCACACAAAGTTGAAGCGTCACTCTGAATACAATGAAATAAATTCAAGGAATTTCAGTTATGCTGTTTGTTACCCATGAATAAAAAGAGGATCTTTAAAAGCTTCCCCGCGCGTGAGTCAAATGAAATTTCGGATAAATATCATCCTAAGTATTTAACTTTAGTGCCTTCCAAAGATGGGACACCAACATTTTAAAGATAATGCTGTCTCTAAACTATCCTTTATATGGAAACTGTTTCGTTATTTTTATTTTCCCAAAATGGCTCAAAGGATTTTCGTTAAAACACCACATATTTAGATATTTGTGTGTCTAATAAAATGTATATCTTGAATTTTGTGGGATTAGCTTGGTCCTCTTCATTCAGAAATAAGATTGTATAATGGTAAACCATAAGAGGTAGATAAAAAAGTACATCGCACACAAAGATAATATAGATCTCTTCAAAACACACAATTTATTTCAAATAACTATTTCCGAGATATTCGTTGTTTTTGTTCGAATGTTTCAATACTTTTGTCAGTTTTTGAAATGCAGTAACCATTCAGTGATTTCTCGCGATGTCATGGAAAGCCAGGAGTTGCCAAGCCATCACATAGGAACCTGTTTTTTAAACTTCTGACTATCGCTTCCGTCTCCTAGAACGAAATGTGTAATTAAACTATTTCTGCAAATGCTTATCTTAATTAACATGTAGTAGATAAGGGTTTATAAGAATATTTTGTGCAAGCTATATATAAAAATCTGATGTGTTACACTCACATGACTTTCTCTACTCTTGTACAAACTATTTTTACAAACGCTTATTCTCCATATGCTTCATGTTAATCGAGATAAACGTTTGCAGACTCTATCTTATTGCTAAGTTTCTTGTAGATGTAAGGGGAGTATATATTTGCAAGGGCAATATAGAAATATATCTTTAAGCACATACATATCTCTTAATAGCTGGTTGCTAGGTGCAGCACCATTCCCTTTCCCACAGATTAATACTCTTTGCATATCCAAGACAAAAAACTGAATAACGAATTCTCATTTGAGAAAATAAGTATTGAAAAATTTAAGGGAATAACAAGCTATATCTCGAAAATGGTTCATTCAACAACAAGAATGTATATGACATAAATTGTGTATTTTAACGCGATCTACATTTTCTGTGTAGTAAAATTTTGTCTATCTCTTATGGTTTACCAGTTATGCAAAAGTCATTCAGAATGAAGAATATTTTTAGAGACATTCCCAAAAAATTCAAGATATACATTTTATTTTTCATGAAAATATATTACATATATGATATTTTAATCAAAATCGTTAGAGTCATTTTTGAGAAAATTAAAATTTTCGAAAAATGTTACATGTAAAGGGCCATCTGGGGTGGGGGGATTTTCTTGAAAACCTTCGTGTTGCATCTCTGGAAGATACTGAATCTAAATACCAAGTTTGGTGTTTATCCGACTGTTCGTTTCTGAGTTATGCTGTTCACAGACAGACACACACACGAACATGTTTCCAAAAAATGTTTTTTACTTTCTCTACTACGTATAGTAAGTAGGGGAAGTATTGTATTCCACCCAAAAATTCGATACCAAGATTTCACTGGAAATACATGTTTTGAGACTCCCTGAATCCAAAAAAAGCATTTTTGGAAACATGTCCGTGTGTGTGTCTGTGTGTGTGTGTGTGTCTGTGTCTGTGTGTCTGTGAACAGCATAACTCAGAAACGAACAGTCGGATAAACACCAAACCTGGTATTTAGGTTCAGTATCTTCCAGAGATGCGACACGAAGGTTTTCAGGAAAATCCACCGACCCCAGACTACCCTTTACATGGAACATTTTTTAAAAGTTTTAATTTTCTCAAAAATGGCTCTAACAATTTTGATTAAAATATCATATGTTTAAGATATTCTCATGAGAAATGAAATGTATATCTCGAATTTTCTGGGAATGTCTCCAAAAGTATTCTTCATTGTGAACGACTTTTGCATAACTGGTAAACCATAAGAGATAGACAAAATTTTACTACACAAAAAATGTAGATCGCGTTTAAATACACAATTTATGTCATATACATTTCTTTTGTTGAGTGAACCGTTTTCGAGATATTGCTTGTTATTGCCTTAAATTTTCCAATACTTATACTTTTTCTCAAATTCGTTATTCATTTTTTTACGTCCTGGACATGCAAAGAGATTGGAATGCGCCACATAGCAACCAACGCTTAAAAGATTTGACTATCGCTTATAACCTACCATATTCCCCTTGCATCTACAAGAACATTAGCAATAAGATTGACATCTCGATATCTCGAATAACATGAAACACATGGAGAATAAACTTTTGTAAAAATAGTTTGTACAAGAGTAGAGAAAGTCATGTGAGTGTAACACATCAGATTTTTTTTGGATTCAGGGGGTCTCAAAACATATATTTCCGGTGAAATCTCGGTATCGAATTTTTGGGTGGAATACAATACTTCCCCTACTTACTATACGTAGTAGAGAAAGTCACGTATAAGTAACAACATAGATTCTTAAGAAGAAAGAACTATCCAGGAAATCTATCCTACAGGTTCGGTAGGGATTCAGATGATGCTCTTCATCAGGTGTTAGAGCCGACGTGATCCTGACACGAAGGAATACACTGCAGCACGAAGCTTGTTGCAACACAATGGCAGTAATTACTTTCAAGGACAAACAGTTTGACTGAGAAAAACCATGACAAATTGCACTACTGGCTGCCAAGTTAGCAACACAACAGTAGCTGGCCTATGTGCGCTGCAGACTACAGATGCATCATAACCATGACCATGACTCTCAAACACATGCAAATCATCTCGCAAGGAAGAGGCAAGCTCGAATCTATGAGCCACAAGGACAGCGAAGAGTTTTCTTTGGATTTATTTGTGTAAGTTTACAGACTCTTAAATCAATAGCTTGGCAATTCTATAGAAGTTTTCGGTAGGTAGATTGGTTATTCCGGCGTTCATACCGATTATGTTGAGTTTCGATTATTCTGTAGCAAACAGGGATTGAGTGTTTATTATGATCTTGAAGACACCGCAATCTTAGTCATTATTTGCCCTATTCTGTAGCACGTCTGCTTTAATTTACTTAGCGACGTTAATACGAAGAATGTGTTTAATATATATGCAGGATGCTTAAAATAAAGGATTCTATATTTTGAGAGGTGGTAGTATGGACCAAAACAAGAAAAAATTGTCCAGCAAACATGGACTTTAAAATGCATACCTTAAGAGCTATGAGCACTTGTTTATCTTCGCTACTGTGAAACGTCTCTTCTACTGCAAGCTGTTTGCTATTACGTATGTAAAGAATGCAGTAAACAAATGAATAAACAAATGAAGGCACATTACTCTTACTGTGAAACAACATAGCTTATAATGTAATCTGCTTGCGATTACATACCACCTGCACATTTGAACCATCGCTAAAGGAGGTGCTCAATATGGTGACCATTCATAGTAAGACATGCTGCTGTTCGACATCTGAGGGAATCACGCACTGTCTGAAAGACTGTAGGTTGATCACGGATGCTCTGGCAAGCATTGATGACGCCTTCCTGTAGTGTTTGTATATAATTAACGGGATGCATACAGCAAAGATTTAAAGATAAAATAACTACAATGTAAAACCATTTCACAAACATATCAAAACACAAACTAATTTCATTAGAGCTAATAAGAACATGCGCTGCACTATCCAGAATTGTGAATACGTATTACAGTAACAACACTGAAGTTTACTGCATGCTGTATCCATGGACAATAACAGAGTAATGTGTCATTTGTTTACTGGCTGCTGTAGGTCGTACGTAATAGCAAGGAGCTTGCATGAAAGAGATGTTTCACAGTAGCGAGATAAACAAGGGCTCATAGCTCTTAGAACCCATGTTTATTAGACTTTTTTTTCTTCTTATTTTGGCCCATACTACCGCCTATCAAAATATGGAATATTTTTTTAATACCTGGTATACAGAGAGAGAGAGAGAGTTGGGGAGGGAGAAATTTTAACAGTTTTAACGCCCGTTTTTTACAGCACATGGCACCATAGGATGCATGAAATGAAAGGATATTGGGAAAGGAAATTTGGAAAGGAAAGGTTTCATCCTAAGTTTAGGGTACCTCCCCAGCGTTTACCAGTTATAAGGCCTGGGGAAAACCTAAACCTCAATCAGGAGGACGGCCCTGGCGGATTGAAGCTCAGACGTTTTACGAGTATATGCCTTAACGACCTCGGCCACCCATGTCGGTCTTACAGACTATATTATACGTTAATATTCTATAATTTCGGAGAAATCTCAACCTGATATAAATTTTAAGAAAACTCGGAATTAAACATGGAAGAATGTTAAGTGATTTCAGATTCGGGGCTTCCATTATTTGACAATAATAAAAAGATCCTTCCAGTGCAAGGGATACTTGATTAATTTTAATAGCGGACATAAATTGCATAGATCCGGAAAGGCGAAGCGGTGTGTAGTTTTCTTTTAAATAACTTTTGACTACTTCTACATTATGTCGCGACGGTTACTCTAATTTCGTTGATTCACTTAAGTCAGTGTATGCCTGACAGCTTGGTTGGTAGTCGCCTTTCTGTACCACCTGTTTTTACTTCAGTTTCTTTTGATGTGCAATTTGAGTCGTGGTATTTGCTATCAATTCAGCATTCAACTGGGAACTGAGGGAAACTACGAAAAACAGCTCTTCAACTGTTTGATTTAAATACGGGACCTTCACACATGTTACCGCCTGAGGTTATGTGACCGGTTATGTTCTGGAGACTGCATTCGATGTTGGAATACAAACCCCCCACCTTCTTCTTCTTCTTCTTCTTCTTCTTCTTCTTCTTCTTCTTCTTCCAGCTGCACTTAGATAGAAGTGGTTCTCTTCATTTCCTTTGGTCGTCCAACATTCCTTTTACCGTCAGGTTTATGTTATAATATTTTCTTGGGTAGATGGTCTTCACCCTCCTTTCCTCTTTAAACCAATGACTCCAATACCCTCTAAGTTTTGCCGTTTAGTCAAAACATATTCCATTCATTGCTGATGTGTTGACTCTGGTTATTGTTCAGTAATGTATACCCAGCTATACTTCACAGGAATTTCATTTCTACTGCCTCCATTCCTCGTTCTTGTAAATTTATCAGAAACCACAATTTAGATCCTAAAGTAAAAGCGTTTAAACTACACGCGTTTATTAGGCTTCTCTTTATTTTCCATACAGTAACTGAATTTATTTATTTTTAACGTCTTCATTTTTCACATACGATATCAAAATGCCAAGATAATGTGTTTACTTGTTCTAAAATTGTGCTTTGTAGCATGGCAGGTATTTATTTACATTTGCTTAAAAAAATCCAATGTGGTACACTCACATGACTTTCTCCAACCACTACCATTTAACAAGTATCCCTCATACAGGGTGTCCACAAAGTCAGGCACTAGTCTTCAGGATGCTTTTCTACGGATAAACTGAAGAAGTAAAGCTTTATGTAAGAGCAACGTTCTCAAGTCATATCCGTAATAAGTTAACCAGTGAAACGGCGGGATATTGCCTTACAGTTTAGCGCTACACACTTGTCATCGAGCTGCTGATAACACCCACGAGGGCTGGCCCGGCTACTGGCTAAAGGTCATGTGCCTTTCAGTGTCGTACTATACGCAATTAGTGCAGCGCAGGTGACTGTACCAATCTTGTTCTAATTTACAAGAGAATGAATTTAAAAATGCTTGAGATTATTTTTGCCACACTTTTAAATTACTGAAAATATTACATAACTAGTTTGATAACTGACAAATGATATTAAAAGTGTAATATTTTTTCTGAAACAATCAGAAGAGTTACAAAAACTATATATATTAGTATTTAAGAAATATAAAGTATTTTTCATAATTATTATTTCTGCATCCTCTGAAACATTTGATTAATTGGCATAGTTATTGTAGTGCAGCATGTGACGAATTTTTGAAGAAAAAGATTCCATAAACATTGTGAGGTTTAGAAATTTCACATACACATACGTAAATATGAAGTTTGGTATTCACCCGGCTTTTGGTTTTGGAGTCAATCCTGTTCAAACACGCACACGTGTGCATTACTTTTGTTAATTTGTCTGTTTGGACGACCTCAAAAGTGCGTATTTCCGGTGAAACCTCGATGTCGAATTTTTTTACTAGCAGGTAGTATTTGCTCTACATACCAAAGATAGAGAATGCATAAAAGTGCTAAAAATTTACTTAGGTTAGTATTGAATTACAGAGTTGAAATTTGGTTTGATAACACATGACAAATGAACACTGGAAACTCTTTGCAAAACGTGAGGTTGAAACATTCAGGTATATGTCCCCTTAAAAGAAACAAAAGCATTGTTCAGTGTCTAATATTGATTTATTCTTAATTACAATCGTAAGTAAGTTGAGTTCAAAACCATATTTTGAAGGTCTTGTATATACAAATTAACAATAGAGTGCTGAAATTATAACAAATGCACGCGTTTACTTTGGGAAATATGCCATCCTCAGTCCAAGTAACTGGAGTCAAAGAGATGAAATACGATCTGTCTTATCTTCTCGTGCCGGCTAAAGATTTATTTTGTGGTTACAAGTGCTAAGATAACACTAATGGCTTTGTCCTCCCATGCCTTGCAACACAAGCATTGCATAAGTTTCGCCCTCATTTCAAGGTCACGTTGACACTTCCATTTTAAAAACGATGACGGTAGAAAATGGTCACGCCTTAAATGAATCATAAGAACTGTTATGGAAACAAACACTGGCCAGAATTAGAGGATACTGTATAACAAGTATACGACTGGGGAAAACAACTGCGAAAACCGGCAACAGCTAATCCTCCACTAATTTTGGTTAATGTTCCTGCGTTGAACCATGTGCCTCTATTTGTTTTAATTTATGCAACATTTTAAGCGGAAAATGTGCCTTGGACCTTTCTTTATAGTTCATACGAGATGCACTTAGGTAGACGAACACCTCACACTCAGCGAAAAATCGGTTTGGGGCACTGAAACTGCTTTGGACTAAAGCTCATACCAAAAACACAGTACCCTTTATTAAAGATAAACCAGTTTTCTAACAGATTTTAAACGTTTACTAGACACTGTACTTCTCTATCTCCGAAACGTGATTGGCGAAATACCTACCTATCACATGAATCCTAGGACAAAATTACAGAAATAAATACTTTCCAACTGAATCTCACTGCAGATTTAGTAAAGCATTCATAATATGTAATTATATTACTTAAAAAAAAGCTTAACGGAGACGTTATGCTAAAAAGCAACTACAAACGTTTCGAAGTGGTGACAAAGAGTTCATATAGCGGAAAGCTAAATTACAATTATTTAAAAGGTGTCGAGTATCAAGGTACTAAAATAGCTGAGTGGTATAATTGCTATTCATGTAGCGTTACGCTCTGACAGTTTGGGTTCGAATTATACTTAATATTCCATTTTTTTTATCTTTAGTGCTTTGGAATTCGGATATTTTGGCGTAAAATATTGATTAAGAGTGCGTTACACTTGCTTACATGTTTGAGTTAACTCAGAAATAATAAAAACTAATATTTGTGGTGTTCTCCTGAATTTATTTGAGAAAGAATTAGCTTTAGAAAATAATATATATGTACATTAATACTAACATGATAGTAATTAAATCTAACTTAAATCTTCCACACAGGCGATGAAGAGTTAAAACTGAATAGATAGATAGGTCGTCGGGATGGATGGATCCATTCTTGGGGGAGATGAGGGAAAAGGTGTTGCATAGGCCTAAGATCAGCTTCCTGGCTTGTCTTTGTCCAGGATAATTTGCCATCCGAGTTGGTATTTTTCCCTAATCCTAAAACAATAAATAAAACACTTGTTGTTTCCAATCCAATCGGGAACGAACCGGGACCTCTGAGTTGAGACACCAAAACGCGGACTCAACCAAGGTTGCAGTCACTGTTTTGTTGTAACTAAGTTTGAACAATCGAACATCGAGTCCACCACAGAACACCGGAACGTCCATTTGACCTAAAGGCACCTTTAGTTTTTTGTGTTGGTGCAACTATTAACAATGCCAGCAAGGCAGAGGGGCAGATAAATAAAAGCCTCACAAGAACCTTAGCTGCAAAAGAAAGCTTCCCCCCTTCTTCTTCAGTGCCATGTTTTCAGGTACACCCAATTGGATAGATACAGAAATTTAGGGCCCGATAATTCCCTGGGATGTTGAAATAACTATTCTAGAAATATTAGTAATGAATTACGTTTATTTATATGAAGCGTTAAATCTAGGGTGCGTTAGACGTACGGGCTCAGATAATGCATCGACAAAATTTACACATATTTTGAAAAAATCTGATGTGTTACACTCACATGATTTTCTCTACTCTTGTACAATCTAATTTTACAAACGCCTATTCTCCATATGCTTCATGTTAATCGAGATATCGAGATGTCAATCTTATTGGTAATTTTCTTGTAGATGCAAGGGAAATATGGTAGCTTTTATGCGATAGTCAAATATTTTAACGCTGGTTGCTATGTGGCGCATTCCATTCTCTTTGCATGTTCAGGACATAAAAAAAATCTGATGTGTTACACTCACATGACTTTCTCTACTCTTGTACAATCTAATTTTACAAACGCCTATTCTCCATATGCTTCATGTTAATCGAGATATCGAGATGTCAATCTTATTGATAATTTTCTTGTAGATGCAAGGGGAATATGGTAGCTTTTAAGCGATAGTCAAATATTTTAACGCTGGTTGCTATGTGGCGAATTCCATTCTCTTTGCATGTTCAGGACATAAAAAAATCTGATGTGTTACACTCACATAACTTTCTCTACTCTTGTACAACCTAATTTTACAAACGCCTATTCTCCATATGCTTCATGTTAATCGAGATATCGAGATGTCAATCTTATTGGTAATTTTCTTGTAGATGCAAGGGGAATATGGTAGCTTTTAAACGATAGTCAAATATTTTATCGCTGGTTGCTATGTGGCGCATTCCATTCTCTTTGCATGTCCAGGACATAAAAAAATGAATAACGAATTTGAGAAAAAGTATAAGTATTGGAAAATTTAAGGAAATAACAAGCAATATCTCAAAAACGGTTCACTCAACAAAAAAAATGTATATGTTATAAGTTGTGTATTTTAACGCGATCTACATTTTTTGTGTAGTAAAATTTTGTCTATCTCTTATGGTTTACCAGTTATGCAAAAGTCGTTCATAATGAAGAATACTTTTGGAGACATTCCCAGACATTTCGAGATATACATTTCATTTCTCATGACATTATCTTAAACATATGATATTTTCATCAAAATCGTTAGAGCTATTTTTGAGAAAATTAAAATTTTCGAAAAATGTTCCATGTAAAGGGTAGTCTGGGGTGGGGGGATTTTCTTGAAAATCTTCGTGTCGCATCTCTGGAAGATACTGAACGTAAATACCAAGTTTGGTGTTTATCCGACTGTTAGTTTTTGAGTTATGCTGTTCACAGACACACACACACACACACACACACACACAGACACACACACACAGACACACACACACACACAGACACACACACGGACATGTTTCCAAAAATGCTTTTTTTGGATTCAGGAGGTCTTAAAACATGTATTTCCGGTGAAATCTCGGTATCGAATTTTTGGGTGGAATGCAATACTTCCCCTACTTACTATACGTAGTAGAGAAAGTAAAAAATGAATAACGAATTTGAGAAAAAGTATAAGTATTGGAAAATTTAAGGAAATAACAAGCAATATCTCGAAAACGGTTCACTCAACAAAAGAAATGTATATGACATAAGTTGTGTATTTTAACGCGATCTACATTTTTCGTGTAGTAAAATTTTGTCTATCTCTTATGGTTTACCAGTTATGCAAAAGTCGTTCACAATGAAGAATACTTTTGGAGACATTCCCAGAAAATTCGAGATATACATTTCATTTCTCATGACATTATCTTAAACATATGATATTTTCATCAAAATCGTTAGAGCCATTTTTGAGAAAATTAAAATTTTCGAAAAATCTTCCATGTAAAGGGTAGTCTGGGGTGGGGGGATTTTCTTGAAAACCTTCGTGTTGCATCTCTGGAAGATACTGAACCTAAATACTAAGTTTGGTGTTTATCCGACTGTTCGTTTTTGAGTTATGCTGTTCACAGACACACACACACACACACACACACACACACAGACACACACACGGACATGTTTCCAAAAATGCTTTTTTTTGGATTCAGGAGGTCTCAAAACATGTATTTCCGGTGAAATCTCGGTATCGAATTTTTGGGTGGAATGCAATACTTCCCCTACTTACTATACGTAGTAGAGAAAGTAAAAATACCTACCCTAAAAATAGTCTCCAAAGAAGCTACTCTTAATGTTGCATCCACTTTGGCCAAATTTGAAATGGGTGCACAAGTATTCCTTAAACTCTCCTACATAGAAATGCAATCACGTAGGTGCAGCGATTACTCATAAAATAACCGATTTCTGGGCAACTGTTCATAAAATCTGAGCTTAATTTTAATCAAATTTTAAATGTATAAACAATGTTCTTCCAACTCTAAGTACATTAAATTTCAACAAAATATGTTCACCGATTAACCTAAATAGTACATTTTTTAAGTCTTTACATATAAATCATCCTTAATTTTATACCTCTTACAACATAACGGTATTTCCTCAAACATTTAAACACCGCACGCCAGCGATTCGTGAGTTATTTCGTGCGTATACACAAACTGACGCTGATTGTTGCTTGACACTAGTCAACTCCCTAAACGCGAAGTCCATGTTTTCAGAACACAACTCTGACATCTGAATATTTAAATTATAGTGTCAATTAAAGTGTTTTTCTTGATCCTGATTAATGGTTTGGTTCATAAATATGTGAAGGTAGTCTGAATTTAAAAATTCGCTTAAAATTTGGGGTTTTCCCTTGTTTCCTCCCAGCTTAGATAGTATCCAGAGGTATGAAAATTATTTCATGATGAGCACACGTTATTGAAATTTTACATCCGTCTCTTATTTTTACACTTATGAGGTATTAATGAAAACATTTAAGTAACAGACCTTGGAGAACTGTTTCACCGCATCTTTCTCAGCAATGAAGCGACTTACTCACCTGAAACAAAAAAGAAATGTCAGTATTCATTTGGAAACATAACTCAAGTGAACAGCGTATTAATTTTATTCATAAAATTAAATACAAATTATTAGTCATATCCTAAATAGGTACAACAAATTAGAATAACTGTTTAAATAGGTTACCAAAACAATTTCATCCACAATATGCAAGACAGCAGAAGTTGATAGAATAGGATCTTGTTACTACACCTTTTTCACTATAAGTTGAAAGCAGAAGTAAACAATACTTAAATGTATCACTCCGCCGAACACATGGCAGCACTACGTGGAGGATAAGGGGAACTAAGACCCGTGAGAGGAAATTGCTTCAGACAGAATGCGAATACAGTATATTGCGCAGCTTGGGGATCATTGTATGTCTTATTCCTATATTTTGCCTTACATCCTAAACTTCTAACACACAATACTAAGATTAGACAAATAAAAGTTGTACCTGAGCAGTTTTGACTCTGTGGTTAAAGGTACTGGATTAAGCTGGTCTTAGCTTCGTGCTTTAGAAATCATTCATTTAATGACTAATATTAGGATACCACTTTTGCCTTTGCCGTTTATGAGTCAGCAAGTTAAGAAAATGATTAGCACTATAGGTTAGAAAACAACACAAAACAAACGCTAACCAAGCAATCCGAGCAATTCTGCATCACTAACAAAGAAGGTCAATTATTGCTAAATGATGGCGAACAATATTCGTTGTCGATTAAAGGTGGGGTACATTTCACAGATTTTGTTAAAAACATTTAACGCAATTGTCTTCTTTCCATTTCTCGCGTTTGTTTTACACAGCAGCAAAGTATTTTCAGCCATGACACTCATTTTCTCAACACACTGGCGCTTATCCGGAAACCGGAAATGAACTGCAGTGCCTGCGCATAGCCTCTTAAACCCACTTCTATAACGGTTCATTTAGTTATAGGTGAATCTGAACAAAGACATTTTATTTCATACGTTGAACTGTTACGAAAATGGGTTTTTAAAACTTCTCTGCAGGAGAATAACGCAAAATGTTACGATCTGAACCGAACTGTATTATCTAGAGGAAGAGACAGATGTTATGCAGGAAAAGTTGTGGTTTGCCCACCAGCCAATGTGGTGCTATCTTGTCACGAGGTTTTGTTTACAACTCCTTTAAACTTAAAGTGAAACCACTTTAGTAAACGAAATTGCAATGGTGTTAGTTTAACGCCCGCTTTTAATGCATACAGCACCACAGGGTGACAATGGTGATCCATGGAATGAAAAAACTGAAAAAGTACATTTGGGAAGTAAACATTCCAGTCCTAATATTAGGATACCTCCTCGGCATTTGGCAATCAGGCCAAAACCGCAGGGAAAATACCGCAATCAGGCTCTGGCGGAATTTGAACAGCAGAACTCCTGTTCACGAGTCCATGCCTTAACGACCTCGACAACCCGTAAGAAATTTAATATCTTTATAGTTTCTATTCCAATTAAAAACTGTTACCCCACTTAACTATGCCATACTGTAAATGCTAAAGTTTAATTTGGCACAAATTGTACATTTTAATGAACTCAGATTTCTCTCTCTCTCTCTCTCTCTCTCTCTCTCTCTCTCACACACACACACACACACACACACACACACACACATTGCTCCTTTTGGGGTTTTAGTACCTCAGAGCGACATTTCCGATAAAATCTCGAAAAAGCTTATGGATGCGATCGGGTTCTTGATGCGGTGAACCCTGAAAAAAGTGTATATCTAAACACATGCGCATAAGATACCTTATAGAATCAAACTAAGCCCATTTTTCTGCTCGTGTACTTTTTAAAATCCACACAGAGTGAAATAATTACATAAATAAATAGAACCGTTCTGAGTTAGCAGCAGCCCCAGTGTAACCTTTGCATGCCGTGTCGATATAGAGGTTCAAAACACAAAGAAACATAAAAACTTGACCACAGAATTGCTGTCGTAATTATGACACGACACGCACCATATTCCAAGGTGTTCTTCCAGTAGTGCTTTTACAGCGTTCACATGCACATCATCACTTCCAGATTGAGGTCTGCCAACTCCACATCTTCGCTCCCCACGCGAAGTGTACTCGCCCACCTAGCCACAATACGAATCTCAACCATAGTCGTCAGGCAATGCCTGACACTCTTGAGTTTTCTTGCCTCTAGCAATCTCAATTTTAATGAAGAAAACGTTTCCTGATATTTGCTAAAGATATCTGTAAGGCACTACACATAATACGTATCTAATTTAAGTCACTACATATGCCATATTTGTATATAAAATAAAGGGTGTCCCATAAAGAACGCAATTTTTAAATTGCGCGCCTCTTTCAGTTTGTTAGATTGCCGGACCTGAGATTTATGCGATTGTCATTATCAATTACCATTTATGCGTATGGTTATCAGCTACAATGGAACGATATACGAAGGATCAAAGCTTCCAGATTTTGAAAGTGCATTACAAGTACGGTGAATGAAGACTGTGTAATTTTTGGTAGGCGAAATGCGCCTAATGTGTCAACAGTGCATAGACTGTTAAGGAAATCTGAAGATACAGGATCGACAGTGAACATCAAATCACCTGGACGTCCTCGCTCTCGTCGATTGGCAGAGAATGTCGCGCTAGTCAGACGGTACGTTGCTACGAGCCCAATGAAGTCCATTCGCCGTCGTTCCTAACAATTTGGCATTTCGAAAAGCAGTTTGCAGCGAATTTTAAGAAAAGGTCTGCATCTGCATCCTTTTAAGATCCAACTAACGCAATAGCTGAAGCCGATGGACCATTTGAAGCGTCGAACATTTGACGATTGGTTATTCACCAAACAAGAATTCCATAGTGATTTTCATAATCTTTAGTGACGAGGCACAGTTCCAGCTTAATGGTTATGTTAATAAAGAAAACTTCCAGATTTGGGGCACAGAGAATCTTCGCATGGTCCGTGAGAAGTGTCTGTATCCAGAACGTGTCACTGTTTGGTGCGGATTATGGGCAGGCACACTAATTGGGCCATGTTTTTTTGAACACGAGACTGGAAAAGCACGACAGTGAATGGTGATCGTTATCGCCGCAATTGCAAGAATTGAACGTGGAAGACTTGTAGTTCCAACAGGATGGGGCAACCTGTCACATTGCCGTTGAAACAACAAGGTTGCTGAGAGAAAGATTCCCTGTTCATGTCATCTCTCGAAACGGTGATCAGAACTGGCCACCGAAATCGTGTGATTTGACACCATGTGATTATTTTTTGTGTGGGTATGTCAAATCTTGTGTTTATGTAACAATCCACGAACCACCCCTCAACTCAAGGCAGAAATTAGACGTGTCATGGGTGAAATTCCAGCGGAACTTTGCTCTACAGTCATTGAAAATTTTGTCCACAGAGTGGACGTGTGCAGACGAAACCGTGGAGGACATTTGTCCGATATTTTGTTTCATATTGACATAATAATGTTAGCAGTTTTCAAATAAATTATGCGTTTTATTATTAAATTAAAAACTGTGTTCCTTATGGGACAGCCTATATATAAACAAAGTGTAAAGGAAATACACCTGTACATTGCGTTACACTGAAACTGCTATGAAACTTTGCATATAACATACTTTAGTTTCCATTTAGAATAGGGGTCATATGATATATTAGTTAGTTTCTCTAAAGGAAGCTTTTTAGTAGGGTTAAAAATAAAGAAAAAGCAAATACTCTGTTGCTTATTGAACCATTTACTTTCCCTCCTGCTTACCTATAGTTAGAGGAAGTATTGTATCCCATCCAAAAATTGGATACCGAGTTTTCACCGGAAATACAAGTTTTGACATTCCCTGAATCCAAAAAAGAGCATTTTTTATAAAAACCTCCTGTGTGTATGTGTGTGGATGTGGGTGTATCTGTGTGTGGGAAAGTATAACTCAAAAACGAAAAACCGGTTAAATACCAAACTTGATATTTAAGTTCAGCATCTTCCAAGGATGTGACACGAAGATTTTCAAGAAAATCCCCAACCCAAATTAACCTTTACATGGAAAAGCTTTTATTGTTTTTAATTTCCTTAAAAATGGTTCTAACGATTTTGATTAAGATGCCATGTGTTTAAGGTATTTGCATGACAAATGAAATGCATTCTGGTAATACCTTCTGGTAATTCATTCTGAATTACTTTTGTATGACTGGTAAACCGTAACAGATGGACATCATCTTGCTGCACCAAAAACGTAGACCTCATTTAAGCACACAGTTTGTCACATTTGTTGTTTTTGTTTTTAACTTAACTATTTCCGAGATATTCCTTGTTATTGGTCTGCATTTTTGAATGCTTTATTCCATTCGACCAAAAATTCCATATCGAGATTTCACCGAAAATATAGGTTTTGAGGTGTCCTGAATCCAAATAAAGAATTTTTGGAAACAAGTTCGTGTGTGTATCGTCAGTCTGTGGACAGCATAACTCAAAAACAAAAAGTCGGATAAATACCAAACTTGGTACTTGAGTTTACTATCTTCCAAGGATTCGACGAGAATATTTTCAAGAAAATCCTCCACCCAGACTACCCTTTACATGGAGCATTTTTGGAAAGTTCTGATTTTTTCAAAAACAGCTCTAACAATTTTGATCAAAATATCATATGTTTAAGATATGTTTATGGCAAATGAAATGTATATCTTAAATTTTCTGGGAAGTTCCCAAAAGTCTTTTTCATTCTGAATGACTTTCGCATAACTGGTAAACCGTAAGAGATAGGCAATTTTTTACTATAAAAATGTAGATCTCGTTAAAACACATAATTCATGTCATAGTGTATTTTGTTTTTTTTTTTTTTGGGTGGAGTGAACCATTTCCGAGATATTCCTTGTTATTTGTTTGAATTTTCAAAGCCAGCATATGGCAGCCCGCGTTTTAGCATTTGACTATCGCTTGTGATTCCTGCATCTCACTTTATACCTACAACGAAATGTATGATGAAACAATGTCTGTAAAGGAGGTAAGAATAGTTTGTACAAGAGATATTACAATAAACAACATTTGGAAGGGAAGAGGAGGAAGAAAGTGAAGGGAGAGACGAAGAGAGAGAAGGAAAGTACTGCAGGTCTCTAACGAGATAACGTTTGCGGGGTGTTCTACTCAACGTAATAGTGAGGAGGCGGACAGTGCCACGTGGCACCTCACGATGGTGTCAAATAGATTTAATATCTAATTAAAAACATCGCACAACGTTAATTATTCCAGCGTGTTTCATTTGGAGCAGTGTATAAGTGATTTATCAAGTTACTTACAATGCCCAGTAAGAAAGGAAGGACTCTACACAGCCAACCCCGAGAAATACTTGCTAACTTTGTTAAAATCTGTGACGTGGAAAGCAAACAAAAGCAACTGGCTATTTAGCGTTGTTACCACAAGAGTGTATGTTTTCTAAGAGGCCTGCCTTGTTGATATGTTGAAAGTAGAGTCGTAATCATTCTCAGATAGCACTAGAATTGTTGATGTCAACGCATTCCTTACAGACACATTCTCGTGAGAGGAACACATTAGATTGAATCCTCGCAGTTAATACAATAACCTGGCGGTGAGGAGGGTTGTGCTATTTATTACTTATAAATTAGATTTTTACCTTCTAATAAGCTCCGAATACAGTCATTTGGGCACTAATTTTCGAATGACCCATGTGAACTCTATCCCTATCTTGTCAAAGCCTTACCCTCTTTGGTAAACACTTTACAGTTGGAATACCTTCGTAGTATTTATTTTAAGCAAGAACGCAGTTGTTGGTTTGCTTTGAATCAGAATGCTAAAGGCAGTTTGCTGCTGTGGTAGAGATTTCATTAAGCTGAGACCAGCGTGTCAGATCAATTCCGCCTTGTTGACCAGAGTGTCGGGTTCCAAGCGCACATTCTTTCTTAGCCCTTGTACCACGGTGCGCTGTCGGCTCTCTTCTACACAAAACCTGCCATGTTATATGCCAGCGGGCGCCATGGTGCTTGGCGTTACGTTAACCATACCCTATACAATAATAATAATAATAATAATAATAATAATAATAATGTATTTTCGTCCCTATAAGCGATTTCGGTAACGTCAATGAAATTAAAAAAAAAAGCTTTGTTATATTCACATGACTTTCTCTACCCTATATTGTCTATTAATGGGTATAGAAATTATTCCTACGAAAGTTTATTTCTCTATATACTTTATTTTAATCCGGATAAACCTTTGCAGAAATAGCTACATTACACATTTCATTACAGATGCAAAGAGAACAGCGATAGTCAAATGTTTAAGAGCTGGGCGCTGTATGCTGGTCTTAAAATTCCATACTGTTTCCATGCAATCGCAAGAAATAATAAAAATGACGGGACTTAAAAGAATGACAAAGTATTGAACAAATCGAGTCATTAATAATCGATATTTCCGAAATGGCTGATGCCACAAAAAAAGTTATTTGAAATAAATTGTGTGTTTTAAAAAGATCTACATTTTTGGTGTAGTACGTTTTCGTCTATCGCTTAACGTTTACCAGTTATACAAGATTATATAAAATTCCTTCCTAATGAAGAGGATTTCCCAGGATTACCCCCAAAATTAAAAACATGCATTTTATTTCTCATGTAAATATCTTTAATATATGGTATTTTACTCATAATCGTTAGTCAATTTTTAGAAAATAAACAAATTAGAAAAATGTTCCATGTAAAGGAAGTTTGGAAATGGGGATTTTCTTGGAAATCTCCGCGTCGCATCTTTGGAAGATGTTGAACCTCAATACCAAGCTTGGTATTTATCCACCTTTAGTTTTTTAACTATGCTGTTCACAGACACTCACGGGCCTTTTCCTAAAAATGCTTCTTTTTTAATTCAGGGAGCTTCAAAACATGCATTTCCGTGAAATCTCGATATCGAATTTATGGATGGAATGCAATACCTTCTCAACTTGCTATGTAAGTGGTAGAGAAAGCAATAAAAGCACTGAAGAGGACTGTTAAAGGATGCTTCCTGAACGAAGAGTGATTCAGCAAGCAAGCGTGGAGAATTATTCACCATCATCTGCACATCTGCAAAAAGGGAGGCGACCAGGCCCGTTTCCTCTCAGAAGTCATCTTGCCTTCTACCACGTCATCTAATCTTCCGAATTATTCATAATTAGAAACCAAAAGAACGTAATTGGTTATTTGAGGATACCCGATTCTAAACATTGGACACAATTGCCCCCCACCAAAATATATATCTTTTTAATTTTCATTTCAAAAATTCTCAACGTAGAATCAGGAACCAATTGCGGTTTTGCCCTTCTAGCGCTAAATGCCTAAATATCCCACATCCGACCTTTAAATGGATGAGCGCAGGTGTGTGCAAATAGAGCGTGACGTTTTACAGCTTCATTTTCTCGTATCCTACTCTTCTTTTGTTTCAATCTCATTTTAACTTCTTGGTCTTATATAAACAGTTGCTGCAGATTCGTTGGTTCACCTGCGTCAGTGTTTACCAGTGAGGCGGCCGCAGTTCCGTAGTTGCCTTCCTGTATCACCTGCTTGAGGAACTTGCTGAGATGGTCTTAGTTGCGGAATGTGGAATTTGGGACCATGAAATTGCGGACAGGTGAGCTTAGTGGTGTAGTCGCCTTCATGTACCAGCTATTTTATTTTGCTCTGTTAGTGCAGCTTTGGGAGGTGATTTTGAATATTCAATCCGGCGTTTACCTAGCAACTGACGGAAACCACAAGAAAACAAAAAGTCGGATCGGCCGGTTCACGGGATTTGAGGCCGCGGCCTCTCGAATGCCAGTCACAGACACTACCACTGGAGCCATCTCATTCGGTATTCTTGTATTTTTTTTATATTGTTGCCACTTATATTTCTCACGATGCAAATTTATTTTCAATTTCTTTCTGGTTTTCTGTGTACATTCTTTTAAGATGAATAAATATATCTGAATATATCAAGCATAATTTTTGGATTTAAGTACCTAATTTAGCATTGATTGAATATTAGAAGTTAATGCATATGCATTACTATTTTTTTCCCACGCAAAGTATTAATGTTATAAAAAATTTGATACTTGTTACCTTATTCGGAGAATTCACAAAATTTAAAAGTTTTAAGTTTTTTTTTAAATTTTGTTTCCTCGGGCATTTTATACCGGGTGGAAGGGAATTCATTACATTATTTTAACCAGTTACAGATCTCATCATTTGGAACATATGTTGTATGTTTCAGTTTTTTCTATGACCATTTTCTGCGGAGATATTTTAGGTGTTTCGATAACATAAAATGCACACGTCACAGCGTGTAGCTGGTAGCGACCGGTAGCTGATAGTGGAGGTGGGACTCTCCCTTTCAAAACCAGAAATAGGTCAGCGCATAAACGGGTTTCGCTTCCACTGTATGGCGCGCAATTCATGAGCGTAAACAAACGTTATCAAGTACTCACGATTTGAAAAGGCTGGCATATCGTAATCCTTGTGTTGTATGTATGATTGTCCACTAAACACACCTCGGGTTCTTTTATCACTAAACCTGTGAGTTTCAATGCGTTTCAATGTTAATCTAATAATGAAACAACTTCTAGTGGAGCTACATAAAAATGGTGTGCTTTTTAGTCAGCGACCGCGAAACGCTTATCGAAGATGAAGGCATTGCTTCCGTACTGTTAGTGTAGTAAGAAGCCACCAAGTTGTACTTGTCATTTCGCCAAAACATTACACCACCCTTTCGTCATATTTGTTTGGATTAAGGCTCGTATGGAAAACAAAGCCGCTAGTCCTCCCATCTCCCAGTTCAAGTATGCTGTTTTGTATACGTCCGGAAGCCGGTTCTCTCACTGACCTACCTTGACATAGCAATGTTGCCTATGTTTCCAACCATGTTACGTCTGCAAAACGGTGTTCGGAAAATGATTAATTATTTAAAACCTGTATGATGTCACAGAGTTATTATCGAAACTAGTAGGTCAGAAATAGGTTATCTATCTATCTTACAAGTAACAAATTATTAACTTCATACATTCACGTGAAATAAACCATCTTATTTGGAAAAACAATTTTTTTTTCTCGAAAACTGCTAAACGCAGAATAAATTGCTACTTTTTTTGTTTGTAATACCACTAGGAGGTACATATTAGAAGGAATGAAATAAGTTCCCTTCCGCCCTGTATATGGCTCAATTTTAATTTGTTTTTGGAAAGTTGGGTACACAGGAACACGAAAATGAAAATGATTTAAACTGAGTTGACCATAATTTCAATTAAATTTGTAGAAATTTATATAAATTAGCTATTTTAGTACCGAGTAACCTTAAGTAATTTAAGCGATTGTACTTTGAACTACGAGGATCTCATACTTTCCTGGTTATGGTCGTAAGAAGTCCATACACGTGCGCTTGAGTTCCTCGTAAGGATTTGCGGCAGTAACCTGTCACAGCAGATTTAGATGATCGTTTATGCTGAAACCAAGTCTTGCGCATTATATTTACTGCAAACCTTCACGCTAAATCAGTTAGAATGTCGTGTTACGTTATTGTGCTTTGGTTGTTGTATAGATGCTTGTGCAGAACATCGATCACGTGATTTTAGCGCCTAGGGCAACTCAAAATAGTCTGCGAAAGCCCTCTATTAAACCAAACTTGAACATATATTTTCGAACGTGTAACAGTTCGAGCTTTCCTTGCATTTCCATGCTTTTAAGTGTAGTCATTAAAGAAAGTAATATGTGTGATGCAACCGCATTCATTTCCCAAAACAAAAGTCGGCAAAGTCTGACATGATGAGTCTTTCCACGGTTCCGGCGTTGAACATAGGACTGAGTGAAATAGATAAAAGATGATTTTTTTTTCTATTTAGTTTACGCGCTTTGACCACGTGGTCATATTGCGACGGATCTGTTAGGAAATACCTCGTGGCTCGGTCTCATTCCCGTAACATACCATCCTACTTACGTGTCGATAGAGGCCTTAGTGATAGGCAGCTGTACCTCTGCTTATATACGTGACCGACAGAAGGCAGCTTCGACTGTGTCCACAGAGGCCTTAAGGCCAGTCAACTGTATCTCTGCTTCTACACGTACCGGCCAGATGACAGAGTGCCGTCCGTCTACCAGCTTCACTATCTATGAATAGATAGCAGAGCATTCACTATTACTCTCTAGTTTCATTTTTACTATCGTTTAAAAAAAACCAATAGATTAGTCGGCCAACGGATTTGAACACAGGACCTCCGGAATGCGGACCACAGAGCAGCAGCAGCAGTGAACGTCTTGTATCAGTTTCCGTGATGCTAAAGTTTGTGTATTCCAAAACGGCATCTGGGGTAATTGAATGGTGCATGTATATCGCAAAAGAATAATTAAATCTGATTGGCTGGAAGATTTCTAATGGACGTTGCCCTCTAGGAATCGGGGACTGTTCCAACGACTCGTATCATATACACTACGTGATCAAAAGTATCCGGACACCTGGCTGAAAATGACGTACAAGTTCGTGGCGCTCTCCATCGGTAATGTTGGAAGTCACTATGGTGTTGGCCTACCCTTAGCCTTGATGGCAGCGTTCACTCTCTCAGGCATACTTTCAATCAGATGCTGGAAGCTTTCTTGCGGAATGGCAGCCCATTCTTCAAGGAGTGCGGAACTGAGGAGAGGTATCGATGTAGGTCGGTGAGGTCTGGCACGAAGTCGGCGTTCCAAAACATCCCAAAGGTGTTCTATAGGATTCAAGTCAGGACTCTGTGCAGGCCAGGCCATTACAGGAATGTTATTGTCGTGTAACCGCTCCGCCACAGCCCGTGCAGTATGAACAGGTGCTCGATCGTGTTGAAAGATGCAATCGCCATCCCCGAATTGCTCTTCAAGTGGGAAGCAAGAAGGTGCTTAAAATATCAATGTAGGCCTGCGCTGTGATCGTGCCACGCAAAACAACAAGGGGTGCAAGCCCCCTCCAGGAAAATCACAACCACACCATAACACCACCACCTCCCAATTTCACTATTGGCACTACACAGGCTGGCAGATGACGTTCACCGGGCATTCTCCATTCCCACACCCTGCCGTCGGACCGCCACAGTGTGTACCGTGATTCGTCACTCCACGCAACGTTTTACCACTGTTCAATCGTGTAATGTTGACGCTCCTTACACCAAGCGAGGTGTCCTTTGGCATTTTCCTGCGTGATGTGTGGCTTATGAGCAACCGCTCGACCATGGAATCCAAGGTTTCTCGCCTCACGCCTGTCATAGTACTTGGAGTGGATCCTGATGCAGTTTGGAATTCCTGTGTGATGGTCTGGATAGATGTCTGCCTATTACTCTTTACGGCCCTCTTCAAATGTCGGCGGTCTCTGTCAGTCAACAGACGAGGTCGGCCTGTACGCTTTTGTGCTGTACATGTCCCTTCTCGTTTCCACTTCACTATCACATCAGAAACAGTGGACCTAGGGATGTTTAGGAGTGTGGAAATCTCGTGTACAGACTTCCGACACAAGTGACACCCAACCACCTGACCACGTTCGAAGTTCCACGGAGCGTCCCATTCTGCTGTTTCACGATGCCTAATGACTACTGAGGTCGCGGATAATGAATACCAGGCAGTAAGTGGCAGCAGAATGCACCTAAGATGAAAAACGTACGTTTGTGAGGGTGTCCGGATACTTTTGATCACATAGTATATATACGTGCAACTGCTGTAGCATAATGTGCTCTAGAGATACGATACTTTTGATGTCCGTTACAAAAATAGTCCTATGGTCCGGCTAGCACACGTTTAGAGATCTGTTATTTTGGATCAATTTCCTTCATTTTCTTTGAGAGACAGACAGAGAGAGAGAGAGAGAGAGAGAGAGAGAGAGAGAGAGAGGTTATGCAAATCTTCGGAAAATGTGCATGCTTCGATTTTCAGGTCCTTAATGGCAGTAACGAAAATGACTAACCTTTTTCATGGTGATAAAACTAAGTGCTTTCCCTTAAGAAACATCCCATTCAGAGTACACACAGAGTATATACCTCTTAAAATTCCTAGCGATACATTGTATGTATTATATATAAAGAATCAGGGAATAAAAGCTATTCCCCAACAGGCACAGCACAGGAAGTCCGCGGTAAATATAGTGTACAAAGCACTTCGGCTTCTGCAACAATTGAGAGCACTCAACCTAACTGAAAACAGCCGTTTCCTTTCTTTCATGAAATAATTGCAATCAACAGAACGTAATGGGTGAATTGCTTTACGACCGCTCATCAAATATATAGACGATATTTCTCGACTCATTAACCAGCTCACACTTAACACCACCCCAGACAGCCATTTCTTCTGCTTCAGTGGATCATAGAAATGCTTCTCGATTTCACTTTCGTAAGCTTCATCAATCTGTTTAACAACACGAAAAGTATTGGCTTCCGTTCCCGCCCAATTTAGTTTCATGTTGGCTTGTTACTTCCATGATGCTTTGTGTAGAAATATTGCTATCCCTACGGCGATTTCTTATGCATGGTCTGTGCCTGTACGCCTGTAAAAACCTTTGACGTGAATTCTGTCCATCTGCCGTAAAGTTTTTTTTTTCCTCCGGTCAGAGAATAGGATACAAAATCTTCAGATTTATTGTCGTCCTCTGTGGTGTAGTGGTTACTATGCTAGCTTCTAGTTTCCCAGGTCGCGGGTTCAAACCGGCGGAGGCCGATGAATTTTTTTTCGGGCGTAAACATCCCTAGCATGGCTTCTTTCGGAAGGGAAGTAAAGCCAGTGGTCCCGTGTCGTAAATTTACGACACGTAAAAGAATCTCAAGCCTGATAAAGAGGCCTCTGAGCAAAATTACCAGTCTTTCACGCCCAATATAGAATGGGACCGTAAGGACCACAGCAGTTAAAGAGCGTCCATAAATAAAACTCAATTTAATTTCAGATTTATGATTTCAGTGATGTAAATATCAACGATGTAAAATCGGAATAAGGCAGGGAATCGCATCACAAACATCCAATGTCAGTGACTGAAGGTTACAACATTGCTTGATACTTTAGAAAGTACAAAGTAGTTAACTTTGTACTTGGAATCGGTTCATATTCCAGAGAAATGAAGGATTGTAGTTATAATTCCAATTTGCAAGAAAGGAGAGATAGCAACTGTTCCACTACAAAGGGATATTTGCTATAAAATGTACACCTGCACATTTTAAATGCGGCTTAAATGTACTACAGCCTCAACTCCTTATATTAATCCACAAAGTGATTCTTCAAATGGGATTTATTCGTACGTTACTCACATTCATCTCTTTATATCATAAGTTAGATTAGCCAGTTTATGCGAAGCAAAACGGGGAGGGGAAAGAACATCGCGAACGTATACATGTCGGATGATGTGCTTAGGAAAATGTAAACGTACATCAAAGATTATTAAAGTATTTAACATAAATTGTACATTTCAATTAGTTCTACTTTTTTTTCTGCAGTGAGTTTTGGTCTGTCTTTTTAATGTTTCCAAATTGTATTCAGTAATAATGAAGTATTCATAGCTTATTTACAAAAGATTCCAGATATATATTTTTTTTCAGGTCAGCATCTCGTACCCATATTGTTGTAATCATTACAGTCGTTTTTGACAAGATAGTTTCCGCCCTATTTTAAGGAATTATTTGTGGCGGGGGAATTTCATCAACATTTCCGCGTTGTATCCTAGAAACACTCCGACTTATACAGGGTGATTTATGAAGAACTGGCACATTTACTTCTTTAATTGTTTCAAAACGAGTTATGCTAGCGACAACTTATTATACCTGAAATGCAGAGGAATTTTGGGAAATTATTTACCTCTATAGCAAATGTTGAAAATGTTCTCCATCCTGGATAAGGCACAACTCAACACGTCGTTTCATGTTACTGGCCACTTATTGGAGGACTCTGTTGTCAATAGCTTGAATCTCCTGTGTAATGTTGTGCTTCAGATCGTCCAATGTCTAGGGACGTGTGGCATAATCCCTGTCTTTTAAGTAACCCCATAGAAAGAAGTCCGGCGATGTCAAACCCGGAGATATCGGTGGCCACAGGTCTTAGAAATTATCCGGTCGTCAGAGAAACTTGCAATTAGTGCCATGGATTCATTTGATGTATGATATGTAGCGCCGTTCTGCTGAAAATATCCTTGACAGCTCTACATCGTCTAGTTGCTCAGCAAACTCCATGAAAATCTATGAACACTCTGCAGTGTTCACATTGTTTTAAAAAAGAATTGGTCCCACTATTCTCTGTGCGGATATTGCGCAGCAAACTCCGATTTTAAACGGATGCATAGGTGCTTCATGAATAACTTGGATTTTCGCTGGTCCAATAGTGTGTGAGCTATTTGAGTTGACATAGCCGGATAAATTGAACCATCTTCATCTGTGAACCATGTGATGGACAATATGGCAGGATTTTGCACAATGAACGCCGAAACCAACGACAATAATTCAGTCGTCGATCCTTATCTGGTTCCTGTAACTGATAGACAACTGTAATCCTATACGGCTTTAGGCCTGAACAGCTCTCTGACACATTGAGTAGCTGTTGCCTGTCTCCTGCGACAAACGTCTTAATGATTTTTTGGGTGACTGACCCAGTCGTGCTCAACCGTGGGAAGCCTAGATGAACGAGTTTTGCCTTTTTCACTCACCAGAAATCCAGTTGTTTCCAATTTGTTTACCAGTCCTAGTATTGTGTTTCTTTGGGGAGGATTCCGAACACCAATTACAGCTACTCAGAGGACATACCAAGAGAATTTGAATTCCTAATCCAGTATTGCTTTACAAGGAAGAACATGCATTTAATGTGTACTCCATTTTCACTTTGACTAGAACAAAATTTCAAAAAACAGTTGCCGACAATAAAACTAACAATTACGAATAAAACATGAACATCTGCGCATCTAGTGACAGGCAATCGATACTCCAGAACATTTTGCTTAATTTGGTGCTAACATTGGGGCAGCGAGAAACTTCGAACAGAATAATTAAAGAAAGAAATGTGTCAGTTCTTCATAAACCACCCTGTATATGAAGTTTGGTATTTATCACACTTTTCGGTTTTGGGTTATGCTGCCCCCTCTCTCTCATAAACACACATCTAGGAGACCGAAACATTGTTTCATCTGAAATCTCGATGTCGAAATTTTGGGTGGAATGCAATAGTTTTGACTTCCTCTATGATCTAATAGCATGCTAGCGTAAACCAAATCCAGGGGTTCCGGATTGATTCCCGGCTGGAAGATGAGAATTTTTTCTTTAGCCAGGATTATTCCCTATTTTCCCTTAAGCCTGGAAGTATGAAAGCGAGTACACTTAATGTTTAGAGGAAAACCTTAACAGACACAGGCAACGAATATCATAAACAATAAACGAGTGAACATCAGGTTTGATGAGTAACTGCCCCAAAATGAAATACGCTGATAATTTGCTACATTTGAATGGAAAAAAATACAAGAAAATGTACTCACGCCAATGCATGATACAAACATTAAGTGCTTATTCCCACACAACAAAATTATGAAATCCACAAATGTAATCTTCAGTTTGGATGGGCCCACAAGGTATGTGAACACTCTGGGCGGAAATCATTAGGAAGCGGTGGGGTTCTTCGAAAGGAACCAGCTCACGCAATGCGATCAGAACATTATGAGGGTGAACGACCAGAAAGATTCTTAATGGCCACGTGTGCTATGTTCCCTGGGGACTGCGTTCGTGCAAGTGAGCGTAGTTGGGAGAAGCAGCACTGCAGCAGAGGCTCGTTTGCCAAGATCACACTTCGATCACATCTAAGCAAAGCTCGATCTTGAACTGAGCTCTTTTCAGCCTTATAGTTGGGTATTTCTTGTCTGGTTTCCGGTAGCCTCTGGCTAAAACTCGGGTGGTCAAAGGTTCAAATTCCGTGCACCCGCCAATCTGACAGACATGTTTTTTCTCGCTGTGGTTTGCCTCACTCCCATGCATATACCGGATCAGATATTTAATATCGCAACCCAAAGTTCCGCTTACAGAATAACCCCCATCTGCAGGCATCAACCTATATTCCCACATTACACTGATCCCACGATCACAGAAGTCTGCCTTCCGATTAAGTCAGTAAAAACGACTAGATTGCAGGAGAAGGGGAATTAAGGTACACGCTATGCAAGTAAAGTTGTAAAATAACACAAAATGTTAATACTTATTTAAAAAGCTATTATTCGAGTAAGTTTAATACTTCAAAATTTTGCTCTAGGTGGGTCATTTCATATATGACTCGATTTTCATTTTTTGGAAATGTTTGCTTGGAAGGTTAGTTACAGAACTTCGAAAACAATTTTTTTGTTATAGTTAAGTTCAACGAAAAATAATGACGAAATCTTCAACTGAATTGGCCGAAATTTGTAGAATGTATTAACCTCAGAAGATTCATAGCATTTTAGACTACCATTAAACAAAATATTGTAGCTCCTGACTTATATTAGGTCACGGAAAAATTTCCCGTGTATTGCGCAATCTGACAGGTTTTTCATGGTTTTCATAAATCGTTACGTACATACTGGTAAGGATATTCACGCATCAATCTGATGTGTTACACTCACATGACTTTCTCTACTCTTGTATAAACTATTTTTACAAACGCTTATTCTCCATATGCTTCATGTTAATCGAGATATCAAGATGTCAATCTTATTGATAATTTTCTTGTAGATGCAAGGGGAATATGGTAGGTTTTAAGCGATAGTCAAATATTTTAACGCTGGTTGCTATGTAGCGCATTCCATTCTCTTTGCATGTCCACGACATAAAAAAATGAATAACGAATTTGAGAAAAAGTATAAGTATTGGAAAATTTAAGGGAATAACAAGCAATATCTCGCAAACGGTTCACTCAACAAAAGAAATGTATATGACATAAATTGTGTATTTTAACGCGATCTACATTTTTCGTGTAGTAAAATTTTGTCTATCTCTTATGGTTTACCAGTTATGAAAAAGACGTTCATAATGAAGAATACTTTTGGAGACATTCCCAGAAAATTCGAGATATGCATTTTATTTGTCATGACAATATCTTAAACACATGATATTTTAATCAAAATCGTTAGAGCCGTTTTTGAGAAAATTAAAATTTTCGAAAAATCTTCCATGTAAAGGGTAGTCTGGGGTGGGGGGATTTTCTAGAAAACCTTCGTGTCGCATCTCTGAAAGATACTGAACCTAAATACCAAGTTTGGTGTTTATCCGACTCTTCGTGTTTGAGTTATGCTGTTCACAGACACTCAGACACAGACAGATACACACACGGACATGTTTCCAAAAATTCTTTTTTTGGATTCAGTGAGTCTCAAAACATATATTTCCGGTGAAATCTCGGTATCGAAATTTTGGGTGGAATACAATACTTCCCCTACTTACTATACGTAGTAGAGAAAGTAAAAATAGGTATTACATGAGGACTCGGCATAGGTCCGGCGCACACTAGAACACGCGTATTACTAGATATTGAAACGATGTAAAAAATGCTGATGTGTTACACTCGCATGACTTTCTCTACTCTTGTAGAAACCATTTTTACAAACGCTTATTCTCTATCTACTTCTTGTTAATCGAGATACACGTTTGCAAAAAATGATCCTATTATTAATTTTCTTGTAGGTACAAGGGGAATATGATAGGCTTTAAGCGATAGTCAAATGTTTTAAGAGCTGGTTGCTATGTGGATCACTTCATTCTCTTTGCATATCTAGGACGAATTCCTTTTGAGAAAAAGTATAGGTATTGGAAAATTCAAACAAATAACAAGAAATATTTCGGAAATGGTTCACTCCACAAAGAATAATGTATATGCCATAAATTGCGTGTTTTGATGAGCTTTACATTTTTTTGTGTAGAAAAATTGTATCTATCTCTTACGGTTTACTGTGACTTCCACAACAAAGAAAGTCCCCGGGAATGAAGGGGAAATTTCTGATTAGACACGGTCCGAGCCCTGCCTACTTGGCCATGTTACCCTCATTGACGACACACACGACAGCTCAGTTGAATAGTTCTACTCCTTGCGTAGCATGCGTTCTCTGTCACACATTCACTGTCCTTGTCGCACTTTTTCCAAACAGATAAGGTTTGCACATTCCTGTCAGGGACTTTCTTTCCGTTGGCGAACAGTACCAGTTATGCAAAAGCCATTCACAATGAAGAGGACTTTCGGGGACATTCCCAGAAAATTCAAGTTATACATTTTATTTGTCATAAAAATATCTTACACATATGCATTTTAATCAAAATTGTTAGAGCCATTTTCGAAAACTGTTCCATGTAAAGGATAGTCTGGGGTGGGGGGATTTTCTTGAATATCTTCGTGTCGCATCTTTGAGAGATACTGAACCTAAATACCAAGCTTGGTATTTATCCAACTTTTCGTTTTTGAGTTATAGTGTTCACAGACAAACATGAAAATTTTTCTAAAAGTGTTTTTTTACTTTCTCTACTACGTATAGCAAGTAGGGGAAGTATTGCATTCGACCCAAAAATTCAGTACCGAGATTTCACCGGAAATACATGTTTTGAGACTCCCTGAATCCAAAAAAAGCATTTTTGGAAACATGTCCGTGTGTGTGTGTGTGTGTGTGTCTGTGAACAGCATAACTCAGAAACGAACAGTCGGATAAACACCAAACTTGGTATTTAGGTTCAGTATCTTCCAGAGATGCGACACGAAGGTTTTCAAGAAAATCCCCCCACCCCAGACTACCCTTTACATGGAACATTTTTCGAAAATTTTAATTTTCTCAAAAATGGCTCTAACGATTTTGATTAAAATATCATATGTTTAAGGTATTTTCATGACAAATGAAATGTATATCTCGAATTTTCTGGGAATGTCTCCAAAAGTGTTCTTCATTGTGAACGACTTTTGCACAACTGGTAAACCGTAAGGGGGAGACAAAATTTTACTGCACAAAAAATGTAGATCGCGTTACAATACACAATTTATGTCATTATACATTTGTTTTGTTGAGTGAACCGTTTTCGAGATATTGCTTGTTATTCCCTTACATTTTCCAATACTTATACTTTTTCTCAAATTCGTTACTCATTTTTTTATGTCCTGGACATGTAAAGAGAATGGAATGCGCCACATAGCAACCAGCGCTTAAATATTTGACTATCGCTTAAAACCTACCATATTCCCCTTGCATCTACAAGAAAATTAGCAATAATATTGACATCTGGATATCTCGATTAACATGAAGCATATGGAGAATAGGCGTTTGTAAAATTAGATTGTACAAGAGTAGAGAAAGTAATGTGAGTGTAACACATCAGATTTTTTATTCAGGGGGGGCCTCAAAATATGTATTTTCAGTGAAGTCTCTGTATTGAATTTTTGGGTGGAATGCAATACTTCCCTTACTTACTATACGTAGTAGAGAACGTAAGAATTTATTGAACATAACACAAGATACGAGTACAAGAATCAAACGGTCCTTTTTTGCGATATACACATATTGCTGCGAATTAAAACAAATTATTTACATTGAACTTCTCTGAGTGAAAATCAATTCCACTAAAAAGCGCTTGCGGGCAGCGGAGTTAAGAGTGTCAAAGACTTAGGCATTTTGTGACATGTCTTAATGAAAGACAGCTCCGGATGCAATATAAACTAATTTTCCATCCTCTAACAAGGTATACGCATAAATCTGGATCCTTAGCCTGCTGTTGATCATCAACAATCTAATAATGATGGAAATATTCTAGAGGATAGGATTGGATTTGCATCAACACACGTGCTAAGCAGACGGTGAAGATTTTCGGAGGGATCGGCAACATCAAACATGCTACTCTTAGGGTTAGGCTGATGAAAACCAGCCACTCCCAACTTGCTCGAATGGGGGCTTGTCAAGTTGACCTTAGCACGACTTAAATCGCCAGTAGTATCCTGTCTGAGAATATCAACATTTTGGGGAGAGAAAAATTAACGCACAAACCTGAGACTGTTGTTTATAAAGTTAATCACATGGCTTACTCTAATACTATCTCTACTACGTATAGTAAGAAGCATTCCACCCAAAAATTCGATACCGAGATTTCACCGGAAATACATGTTTTGAGGCCCCCTGAATCCAAATAAAGCCATTTTAGAAACATGTCAATGAGTGTGTCTGTGAACGCCATAACTCAAAAACGAAAAGTCGGATAAATAGGTTCAATATCCTCCAAAGATACAACAGGAAGAATTTCAAGAAAATTCCCCGCCCCAAACCACCCTTTACGTGGAACATTTTTCGAAATTTTTTATTTTCCAAAAAGTGGCACCAACGATTTTGATTAAAGTAGCATATATGAAAGATATTTACATAACAAATAAAATGTATATCTTGAATTTTCGGGAAACAGTTCTCTTCATTCGGAAGGAATTTTGTATAATCCTGTATAACTGGTAGACATTAAGCGATAGACGAAAAAATGTAGATCCTTTAAAACAAACAATTTATTTCAAATAAGTTTTTTGTGGCATAAGCCGTTTCTGAGATATCCGTCTTAAACGTTCGAGTTCATTTCTTGGTCAATCTCTTTAAAGTCCTTTCAACATTCAGTTATTTCTCGCAATTGCATGAAAACAGTATGGAATTTTAAGGCCAGCGTATAGTGGCCAGTTCTTAACATTTGACTATCGCTGTTCCCTTTGTATCTACAACGAAATGTGTAATGCAGCTATTTCTGCAAAGATTTATTTGAATTAAAATGTAATTGATAGGAAAATGTAATTCACTTAAAATAATCTGTACATCCACTAATAAACCATAGAGAGTAGTGAAAGTTATGCGAGTGTATCACATCAAATCTGTAATTTTTTGAGCAGTCTTACAATTGAATTTCCTGGTAATTTGATATATATATATATATATATTCTATCATTTTAGGCACAGTATTTATTTTTAAATATATTTTTTAATATGGTACTTACTGCATCTCCATTTTGTACTGTGAATTCTACACTAATTTTCAGAGGAAGGAAAAAAAACTGCTACACACTTTGGTGTAGAGTGGTAAACTTTAGTCCATCGTTTATGAGAGGTTTTGCTCTACGCTGTACCATTGTTAAATATGGCAGTTTCAGTGTGCTCAAGCCTTTCTTTGCAAGTATATGCGAGTTTGTTTTCTTCACTTCTACTCTGAATGACTTTCTCTGTGAATGACATTTTCTGATAGAAATAACCGGTTTCTATCAACTATTGAAGATAGGTAAATGAAATTTCACGATGATAAAAACAACTTCAAACTGGTGTTGTGGATCTTATTTGGTGTTAATAATATGGTTGATTGTTTAAAAAATATAATTGGTGATAAATTTTAATCTAAATAGGGTATAACTGAGAAAATATCTTGTCTTCCTTAATAAACAAACTTATCGGATAGATATAGATAGATAGATTAGATAGAGGTATCTTTATTGGTTTCAAATTATTGAAGTTATTGCACAAGTACTTACTGCATGGGTTATTGATCGTATATGCATATCTTAAGATACAAAGTAAGCTGGCAAAAGAAACGACAGAAAAAGAAACAAAAAATCTGATGTGTTACACTCACATGACTTTCTCTACTCTTGTACAATCTAATTTTACAAACGCCTATTCTCCATATGCTTCATGTTAATCGAGATATCGAGATGTCAATCTTATTGGTAATTTTCTTGTAGATGCAAGGGGAATATGGTAGCTTTTAAGCGATAGTCAAATATTTTAACGCTGGTTGCTACGTGGCGCATTCCATTCTCTTTGCATGGCAGGACATAAAAAAATGAATAACGTATTTGAGAAAAAGTAAGTATTGGAAAATTTAAGGAAATAACAAGCAATATCTCGAAAACGGTTCACTCAACAAAAGGAATGTATATGACATAAGTTGTGTATTTTAACGCGATCTACATTTTTTGTGTAGTAAAATTTTGTCTATCTCTTATGGTTTACCAGTTATGCAAAAGTTGTTCACAATGAAGAATACTTTTGGAGACATTCCCAGAAAATTCGAGATATGCATTTCATTTCTCATGACATTATCTTAAACATATGATATTTTCATCAAAATCGTTAGAGCCATTTTTGAGAAAATTAAAATTTTCGAAAAATTTTCCATGTAAAGTGTAGTCTGGAGTGGGGGGATTTTCTTGAAAACCTTCGTGTCGCATCTCTGGAAGATACTGAACCTAAATACCAAGTTTGGTGCTTATCCGACTGTTCGTTTTTGAGTTATGCTGTTCACAGACACACACACACACACACACACACACACACACACAGACACACACACGGACATGTTTCCAAAAATGCTTTTTTTGGATTCAGGAGATCTCAAAACATATATTTCCGGTGAAATCTCGGTATCGAATTTTTGGGTGGAATGCAATACTTCCCCTACTTACTGTACGTAGTAGAGGAAGTAAAAAAGAAAAACGAAAATAGAGATAAATTGCCTCTGACAAACTGAACAAATCTGACCTGGCTACGCGCACATTAGCCAAGAAATTGCCCAATGTTTTGCCAGTTCCTCTGGCCAGCCAGTAGTTCCCAACATGCCAATCTCCTTCTAGCACGACTTAAGCATTTTTCTTTGAGTTTAATTGTTCGCTGGTTCTCCCACCGTGCGCATTCCGCCAAAATATGTACCATGTCTTCATCCGAACCACAGAATGGGCAAATTCTTCTGCCAGAATCATCAGTCATTCTGTGCCATTCAGCCTCCCAGTCTAAACCATGCTACTTCTGATCTTTCCTTTCTTCCTAAGTTAAGTACTGGAAGGCAATGCATCTACATCCTGTAAAAAGTTTAGTCTGATAGCTTAAATAGTTTCCCAGATAACAGGCCATTAATTTAGCAGATTTAATACTGGGCTTTTAATGAAGTTTGGTATTCATTTGACTTTGCTTCTTTCTTTCTCTCTTTTTCTAAACAATTTATTGGGGATCAGAAACCACAAAACGCGCATTTCCTGTGATATCTTAACACCGAATTTTTGGGTGGAATACGATAATTCCCCTACCCGAGGAAAATCAAATCTGCGAGTCCAGAAGGAATAGGAAATATAGCACACTGGATGTAGGTCGCATGAAAGAGACAGAGCATAGTGTACATAGAGCGTAGTCTCGCCGCCAGACAAGTGAAAGTTGTGTATCACTTTCCCCGCTGCTGCTGGTGGTGCTGTAGTCGAATCTCTTCCGGGCTCGCGGGTTGTGCCGTATCTCTAGCTAATTGAGCATTTGCATACCGTTATCATTGTCTTGTCTCACACACTGAGTGCCTTGGTACATCTTTCACTTCAGATATAATGTAAACAAGGTGGAGCCAATTGTCTGGAAGTGTACTTACTTCGCTGTTATTTTCACTTATTCTTCTACGTGTTTAAAGGATCATTTAGAATGAGATCTAACGCACCAAAGGAAGCTTTAAATAGAAGAAGGAAACATTCCTCCTGTATCGTTGAAGGATTAAAGCCTGGTTCATAAAAACTAGAGAACGAAATGAGAACGGGAATGTATACCATTTTCTAAACGCATATTTTTACTTTCTAGTACTACGTATACTAAGCAGGGGAAGTATTGCACTCCACCCAAAAATTCGAAACCGAGATATCACGGAAATACATGTTTTGAGGTGCCCTAAACCCAAATAAACATGCCCGTGTGTGTGTCTGCCTAGAACAGCATAACTCAAAAACGAAAAATTGAATAAATACCAAACTTTGTATTTGAGTTTAGTATTCTTCCAAGGATGCGATACGAAGATTTTCAAGAAAATCCCCCACCCCAGACTACCCTTTACATGGAACATTTTTCGAAAATTTTTATTTTCGAAAAAATGGCTATAATGATTTTGATTAAAACATAAAAATATTTCCATTTCAAATGAAATGTATACCTTGAATTTTCTGGGAATGTCCACAAAAATCCTCATCATACTGAATGACTTTCGCTTAACTGATAAACCGCAAGAGATAGACAAAATTTCACTACACAAAAAATATATATCTCGTTAAAACACTCCGTTTATGTTATATACCTACATTTTTTTTTGTCGACTGAACCATTTCCGAGAATGAGAATTCGTTACTAGCTTCTTTTTTTATGTCCTGGGAATGCAAAGAGAATGGAACGCTCCACATAGCAACCAGCTCTTAAAAGATTTGACTATTGCTTAAAGCCTATCATATTCCCTCGTACTTACAAGATAGCTTCTGCAAGTGTTTATCTTGATTAACATGAAGTATATGGAGAATAAGCGTTTGTAAAAATAGTTTGTACACGAGTAGAGAAATTCACGTGAGTGCAACACATCAGATTGTTTTTATTCTAGTTTATTAACTTTTGTTTACTAGTACATTTTTATTTTAGTATGTTTATTATAGTATTTATCGGATACAATTTCCGATTCCTCTGGCGAAGAGTCTCAGCATTATTAACAGTGTAATCGGTTGTTCTTTATTGTTCTCTGTTAACTTCTATCTTTTGAGGCAATGACCAGCTTTGGGTTGCATATCAACAAACTACTATATTTTTGGGTTGTATATAAGTAAACTACAAGGATGCTTTTCCTAGAGGAATCAACGATAAATTAATTTGAGGGAGTCAGGCCTAACATTTGCCGTAATTTCTTTCGGTTTCATTTTCCTAGCTTCCAACTAGATGAAGCTCTGGCGCCTGTTTCATGTCAGGGCCGTCTTGAATAATTTTTTGAGCGAAAACTCTAGCATGGATCTAATATGTCATTCCGGGAACTGGAACGAAACAGTTCCTGAGATCCGAGACGAGCTTAATGGAGCCCTTTTATGTGGAATGCACAACTGCATTTCAGAAACTTGGATGTGGAACGGAATAAGGAGAAAGATTAGAGCCATAATTTTAAAACAGGGACACAAAGTGCTTAAAATGGCTAGATTCATGCAAGTAATGTAACTGTTTATTAGAAAGAGCGGTCAAAGGAAGAACAGTGGTGAATCTAATCATGAAGAGGAAAATAAATTGTTGAAGCGTTAAATCAGAAACTACTTGGAGAAAAGTTCAGGGGAGAAGATATCAATGAACTCTTCGTATACGGAGAGAAAAGCAAAATAGGGGGAAGGGTAGAGGACACTGGGACTGCAGTGAAGATGCTGTCCTTGGTATTACATGGAATATTTAAGCTTCACTCCATGTGTCCTTTTTGATCTTATATTTCTATTTCTGGCACTTGGTGCAATTACATACCTAATACGCAAGAGGTGTGTCCTTCGGAACCAATAAAATTGCTGCATTATTATGTCGCATTTTGAAACCTGTTACAACATTTTCTTCGGTGAAAACAAATACTTTCCATGTAACTAATATGTGTATGCAAAACTGCTCTGAAAGGATGTTTAATGCATATCGTATGTGTTTTGTCTGAAGGAATGACGCAGTTTGAGTTTCAAAGTTTTGAATGCAATGTTGTCGAGCCTTCACAAAAATAATTACCAAGATATAAGCTAATAGTATACGCTATAAGGCCAAAACTCTGACTTGGTACAACCACACGACTTTTTCTGCCCATTATAAATACTTTTCGTATACATGTTTTCCTAAGGAGCGTTCCAGCAATTTTTTTGTTTATTTATTTGTTCCATTTGTATGTCGATATATCGGCTACTTTGCCTTTGGAACAATTGCTCATCGGCAATGATCTTCACGCGTTTTACTGTGTGTTAACATTTGTTTTTTTTTTTATTTAAACATTAATTTCGCACACAAACTTACATGCTCACTCATACGTCCAGACTAGGGAGGATGGGAAATAATCCTGACGTGGCATCTTCCAGCCGGGAATCGAACCCAGAACCCCTGGATTTGGAAGCTATCATACTAATGTAGTTAATACGCATCTCCCCCTCCCCCAGCTACAAAGAAGCATACAGGACGTTAAGACCAGTCAAATGTTCAAAAAGGAGGTAAGCTATACCCATATCCTGATATTGTTCAGCATTTGCTTGATTTTAAAAGAAACAATACAACGGCTATAGCATTTCAAAAGCGTGTAGCTTGAAATGCTGGGATACTCAAATCAACAACAAAAATCTTACAAACGGCCACAGCTACAAAACAAGTTATTTACAAATTGCAAGTTTTAACAAGTTCTACAATTTTTCTGTGTACATTTCTGTCTATCTCTTATAGTTTCCCAGTTATATAAAATTCACTAAAGTGCAGAAGATTTGAAATAGCTATTTTATTATTCATATACAAAGCAAGATTAAGTATTAGTTTCAAGTATTTTCTCTCAGATAATGCAGTTATATTTCGGAAATTGTATCCATATAGCGTGGAATATTTCGAAAACGGTTAACGCTACCAAAAGGATTTATTTGACTAAATGTGAGCTCTACATTTTTTGTTTCCAAATAAGCATTTGTCCCTCTCTTATGGTTTCCTAGTTATAGCTAATCCATTCAGAATAAAGGGATTTCACATGCTACCTCACAGAAAATTCAAACCATATACATTTTATTCCTCATGTAAAATGTAAAACATTAATCAAAATCCCTAGAGCCGTTTTGCGTTTTTTTTTTTATTTTGAGGTTTAGTTTGAGGTGGGCATCCTTAAAGGATATCGAACTCAAAAACTTAATTTTTTGCTATTATTCTGCGCCATGTCTGAGCACTTAGGACAAATATAAGAAACTAGTTACACATTAACGTAAGCTTTTAATGCTACGAAGAGATAGAACTAAAGGCAAAACACAATTAATATTCTCATATATTATATTCGTCATATGAGAATATCAGAATTTTCTGCAGTCTTTACTGTGGAATGTAAAGTATCAGCTTTCCGGAAGCTTAAAATATGAGAATCTTTCCAGTTAGAATTGATCCCAGGAGCTTCCGGAAGGAGAAGGAATGCCTGTGATCGGGAAGGTCCTGCGTGGGGACGACTCAAGCGTTAAGTCTGGGAAGGAACCGGTTGCAATGGTACACCCTGAGCAGAGTTCCCATGGGGGTCAACGGGGCAAAAACACTTGTGCATTGCTTTCCACTTTCACACGCACCTTGCGAAATTTCCAGCCATCTTTGGTAACCCACGTAACTTTATATTGTGGAGCCCGCCCATCTCCTACCCAATCAGAGATGCTAAACAAAAATAACATTTACTGAAATATCGAAAAACACACAGTTCAACTGTCTAAACAATACTTCCACGGGTGGCCCTGTAGCTCAGTCGGTAGCGCACCCGCCTGGTGTGCGAGGGGTACTGATTTCGATTCCCGGCTGGCGGGTGGGAATTTTTCTCTAAAATTATTCCCTATCCTGCCCAGAGTCTGGAAGTATGAATGACAGTGTGAATGTGTGTATGGTCTAATGAATAAAACCCAACATGTACCAGATCATTTTGATCAACACAGAAAAAAATCTGATATCATGACTTTCTCTACTCTTGTACAAACTATTTTTACAAACGCTTATTCTCCATATGCTTCATGTTAATAGAGATGTTAATCTTCTTGCTAATTTTCTTGTAGATGCAAGGGGAGTATGGTAGGTTTTAGGCGATAGTCAAATATTTTAAGAGCTGGTTGTTATGTGGAGTATTCCATTCTCTTTGCATGACCAGGACAAAAAAAAAAAAAGTGAATAAGGAATTCCCATTTGAGAAAAAGTATAAGTATTGGAAAATTTACAGGAATAACAAGCAATATCTCGAAAATGGTTCACTCAAAAAAAAAATGTATATGACATAAATTGTGTACTTTAACGCGATCTACATTTTTTGTGTAGTAAAATTTTGTCTATCTCTTATGATTTACCAGTTATGCAAAAATCGTTCCAATGAAGAATACTTTTGAAGACATTCCCAGAAAATTCGAGATATACATTTCATTTGTCATGAAAATATCCTAAACATATATATATATATATATATATATATATTAATCAAAATCGTTAGAGCCATTTTTGAGAAAATTAAAAGTTTCGAAAAATGTTCCATGTAAAGGGTAATCTGGGGTGGGGGGATTTTCTTGAAAAACTTCGTGTCGCATCTCTGGAAGATACTGAACCTTAATACGAAGTTTGGTATTTATCCAACTTTTTGTTTTAGAGGTATGCTGTTCAGACACACATACGGACCTTTTCTAAAATGCTTTTTTTTTATTTAGGGGGCCTCAAAACATGTATTTCCAGTGAAATATCGTTATCGAATTTTTGGATGGAATGCAATATCTTTTCTACCTACTATGTACGTGGTAGAGAAAGTAAAAATGTCTGATGTGCATACATTCCGTATAGTAATTTATAAAATGATTTGTTATTGTTAAATTTAATTTGCATATGGCCATTAAAGTGAAAGATAAAAACGGAAGCGCACGACATACTTTTAAAAACTGTTATAAATATATTGTAATTGCCTCTGTGGTCGAGTGCTCAGAGGTTCCTGGTTCGACTACCGCTTTGGGTGGGAGAATTTTTCTATAATTAGAATTATTATCTGTAAAGGCTGTAGAGATTGGAAATATGAATTGGGAGCAAATTATTCAAATAAAAACCCACAATAAACTAGCTGCGCAAATAAAGTGAGATTTTCTGAAATCAAAGCTCCCGATATCCCACAAACGGCTATATAAACGATACAATAAAAAAAGTATTGCTTAAGATTTGCACAAATTAACAGCTTGTTTAAAGCGGAAACCACGTTCGCAGAATACCAATGGGAGTTCACGCATCCTTGTAACGTCCTGAATGTGTCAGCATAAAAATGCAGAAGCGTGCAAACAAATGCTACTCGCGAGCACAAATTCTTGTTTATTTGAAATCAATGGTTTATGCGTAAATTGGGTGTTTCGAGTTTCTGTTACGGATAATCATATTAAAATATCTGTTGATGTCGGAATATGCATTATGAAGCCCTCTGAAACCTCCCCTTTACATTGAAGATATTTTGTTGTTTTTGCTTTTTTTTAAAAAATTACTCTAACCACTCTAATTATTCATATTTGCATGAGTAATAAAGTATACATATTCTATGAATAACCTGTGAAGTCTTCTGCATTCTGCATAAATTGTTTTGTGTTACTAGGAAACCATAAAAGACAATCAAATATTTACTACAGGAAAAATACAGAGCTCACACAATTTGTGAAGTGTATTCGTATACTTAGCAGTTTAATATTTCATGCTGTGTATTTAAAATATAACTTCGTCATCTGACGGTAGATGGTTGAACGTTTCCGATTCTTTTCTTTTTACTTTCTCTACTACGTATAGTAAGTAGGGGAAGTACTGCCAAAAATTCAATACCGAGATTTCACTGGAAATGCATGTTTTTAGGCCGCCTGAATAAAAAAAAAACATTTTTAGAAAGGTCTGTGTGTTACTGTATGACTGTGAACAGCATAACTCAAAAAAGAAAAGTCGGATACATACCAAACTTGGTATTTAGGTTTAGTATCTCTCAGAGATACGATACGAAGATTTTCAAGAAAATCTCCCCTCCCCAGACTACACTTTACATGGAACATTTTTTGAAATTATTTATTTTTTTAAAAAATGGCTAACGATTTTGATTAAAATATTATATATTTAAGATATTTTCATGACAAATAAAATGCATATCTTGAATTTTCTGGGAATGTCCCCAAAAGTCCTCTTCTTTCTGAGTGACTTTTCCATAACTGGTAAACCGTAAGAGATAGACAAATTTTTTCTACACAAAAAATGTAGATCTCATTAAAACACACAATTTATGTCATATACATTTTTTGTTTATGTAGAGTGAACCATTTCCGAGATATTCTTTGTTATTTGTGTGAATTTTCCAAAACTTATGTTTTTTCTCAAATGGGAATTCGTTATTCAGTTTTTTATGTCCTGGACATGCAAAGAGAATGGAATGCTCCACATAGCAACCAGAGTAGTAATAGTCCCGGATGAGCCAATTGTTTTAACGATAATCCTGCCGCTAGGGGCGCTAGTGTCGCTAGTGTCGCTGCGTGCGACGGCGGCGGCGGTAAGTTTGAAAAGCGCCCTGAGCGTTAGGATTATCGTTAAATCGGTTGGCTCATCCGGGACGAGTTGAAAGAATTGAGGAAGTGACGTGGAGTGTTTTGATTGGTTCGTTAATTTGGGGTGGGAGATGGAGGAAGGGAGATGGAGGAGTATGGAGGTCGCGTGATGGAGAGGAGCTGGGTGGCGAGGTGTTGTCTGTGCGGAGGTCGGTACTGAAAGAGGGGTAAAGATGGGGAGCGAGGGATAAAAAGTGTAACAGAAAGTGACGTGTGAAGTTGTGATTGGTGGGAATAAGAAGTGATTTTATTGGTGGAAAGGAACAAATGAGAGTTGTTGATTGGTAGGAATAAGAGGGATTATGATTGGTGGAAAAGAAAAAGTTGTGGGAGTGGGGTATGTTGGAGGTGGTGGGAAAGGTAAGTTTTGCTAGCAGCAAGATTTGCAAAAGCGTGTCTTGAACTGATCAGCAATTTTTGAACGTCGGATGGTAGTTTTCTTGAGTGGATAGAGAGATGGGGGCGATATGAGATGCGGTGGCGAAAATGGGGACTAGACAAGGTTGTTGAGACAAGAGGTTTAAGGACGAGGAAATTTGGAGGTTAGTGGTGAACACGGCGGTCGCAAGAGGTGGGGGTAAGGAGATGCAGTGGTGAGAATGGGAACTAAAAGAAGATGGGGGTAGCAAGAGTTTTAGAAGAGTAGATTTTGAGGTTAAAATAGTGGGAACTAAAAATGGCGGAGGGTCTACGACAAGGAGATGCGGTGAGAACTAAACAAGATGGCGGTCGCAAGAGGAGGGTAAGGAGATTTGAGGTTACAGTACGAAAACACGAAAGGATATATTCCTACGCCAAGCAGGTCCGAAAAATAATTATGCGTGTGGTACTTACCTGTTACCGGTGTGGATGCGTCACCAAAAGCGCGGCACGCGAGGCGGAAAAATAAAAGCAAACTGTTTTTGAAAATGCTTAACCAGCTTTAAGATCAACCAACATCACTACGCACTGATATACCTAGGTTTTTAAAGCGGTACAGACACCCTTTGCAGAGGCGTAATTTAACTATACCAAAAACCTGGTACTGGACCATCGTGATGGTCGCTAGCGTACGTAGGAGCAGGGTTCTCAAGCCGGTCGAAAGCGGTCAAAAACGTGTACGACGTAGGTGTTCGCAGTAGCTGCTGTCGAGTCAACCGTCGAGGTGTGAATAAACGAGATCTGTTCTCGCCGGCAATTTGGTTCGGAGATGTGAGCAGCGGCGAGGTGTTGTCTGTGCGGAGGTCGGGACTGAAAGAGGGAAAAGATGGGGAGCGAGGGATAAAAAGTGTAACAGAAAGTGACGTGTGAAGTTGTGATTGGTGGGAATAAGAAGTGATTTTATTGGTGGAAAGGAGCAAATGAAAGTTGCTGATTGGTAAGAATAAGAGAGGTTATGATTGGTGGAAAGAAAAAGGAATGGGGTATGTTGGAGGTGATGGGAAAGGTAAGTTTTGCTAGCAACAAGATTTGCAAAAGCCTGTCGTGAACTGATCAGCAATTTTTGAACGTTGGATGGTAGTTTTCTTGAGTGGATAGAGAGATGGGGCGATATGAGATGCGGTGGCGAAAATGGGAACTAAACAAGGTGGTTGAGACAAGAGGTTTAAGGACGAGGAAATTTGGAGGTTAGTGGTGAACATGGCGGTCGCAAGAGGTGGGGGTAAGGAGATGCGGTGGTGAGAATGGGAACTAAAAGAAGATGGCGGTAGCAAGAGGTTAGAAGAGTAGATTTTGAGGTTAAAATAGCGGGAACTAAAAATGGCGGAGGGTCTGCGACAAGGAGATGCGGTGAGAACTAAACAAGATGGCGGACGCAAGAGGAGGGTAAGGAGGTTTGAGGTTACAGTACCAAAACACGAAAGGATATATTCCTACGCCAAGCAGGTCCGAAAAATAATTATGCGTGTGTTACTTACCTGTTACCGGTGTGGATGCGTCACCAAAAGCGCGGCACGCGAGGCGGAAAAATAAAAGCAAACTGTTTTTGAAAATGCTTAACCAGCTTTAAGATCAACCAACATCACTACGCACTGATATACCTAGGTTTTTAAAGCGGTACAGACACCCTTTGCAGAGGCGTAATTTAACTATACCAAAACCTGGTACTGGACCATCGTGATGGTCGCTAGCGTACGTAGGAGCAGGGTTCTCAAGCCGGTCGAAAGCGGTCAAAAACGTGTACGACGTAGGTGTTGGCAGTAGCTGCTGCCGAGGCAACCGTCGAGGTGCGAATGAACGAGATCTGTTCTTGCAGGCAATCTGGTTGAGAGATGAGAGGCGCGGTGGTAAAAATGTGAACTAAATAAGATGGCGGAGGCACGAAGTTGAGGTTAAGGAGCGGCGAGGTGTTGACTGTGCGGTGGTTGGGGTCTGAAAGAGGGGGAAAGATGGCAAACGAGGGATAAAAAGTATAACAGAAAGTGACGTGTGAAGTTGTCATTGGTGGGAATAAGAAGTGATGTTATTGGTGGAAAGGAACAAATGAAAGTTGCTGATTGGCGAGAATAAGAGAGATTATGATTGGTGGAAAGAAAAAAAGGTGTGGGAGTGGGGTATGTTGGAGGTGATGGAAAAGGCAAGTTTTGCTACCAACAACATTTGCAAAAGCCTATCCAGAACTCATCAGCAATTTTAAATAACTAGTGTTTCGGGGGTTTTCTCTGGTTGGTAGACGAATGCAAGCTGTTTCTACCATACTTATATTATTCGTCTTTTTCCTTTTTTTTTTTAAAATGACTAGTTTTTTTTTTTTTTTTTTTTTTTTTTGGGAGTTTTCTGCGGATGGTAAACAAATGCAAGCTCTTTCTGCTTTTTCATAGGTTTTCCCTGGTTGGTAGGCGTGATCGGTAAGCGTTAGAATACTCTTAGAGCTTTTTTCAGGTTTTTTAGCGGTTGTCCCTGGCCGGTAGGCAAATGATAAAGTTTTTCTATAACGTCGTCGTTTTGGCTTGTGGCGCACGGATACTAGGCACGTACTCGCGCGCGCGCGCGCGCGCACACACACACACACACACACACTAAAATAGTAGCGTATAAAAAAAAACTGATGTGTTACACTCACATGACTTTCTCTACTCTTGTACAATCTAATTGGTAGCTTTTAAGCGATAGTCAAATATTTTAACGCTGGTTGCTATGTGGCGAATTCCATTCTGTTTGCATGTTCAGGACATAAAAAAAATGAATAAACGAATTTGAGAAAAAGTATAAGTATTGGAAAATTTAAGGAAATAACAAGCAATATCTCGAAAACGGTTCCCTCAACAAAAGAAACGTATATGACATAAGTTGTGTATTTTAACGCGATCTACATTTTTTGTGTAGTAAAATTTTGTCTATCTCTTATGGTTTACCAGTTATGCAAAAGTCGTTCACAATGAAGAATATTTTTGGAGACATTCCCAGAAAATTCGAGATATACATTTTATTTGACATGACAATATCTTAAACATATGATGTTTTAATCAAAATCGTTAGAGCCGTTTTTGAGAAAATTAAAATTTTCGAAAAATGTTCCATGTAAAGGGTAGTCTGGGGTGGGGGGATTTTCTTGAAAACCTTCATGTCGTATCTCTGGAAGATACTGAACCTAAATACCAAGTTTGGTGTTTATCCGACTGTTCGTTTTTGAGTTATGCTGTTCACAGACACACAGACACACAGACAGACACACACACGGACATGTTTCCAAAAATGCTTTTTTTTTTTTTTTTTTCTGGATTCAGTGATTCTCAAAACATGTATTTCGAGTGAAATCTCGGTATCGAATTTTTGGGTGGAATGCAATACTTCCCCTACTTACTATACGTAGTAGAGAAAGTAAAAATGAATAACGCATTTGAGAAAAAGTATAAGTATTGGAAAATTTAAAGGAAATAACAAGCAATATCTCGAAAAACGGTTCACTCAACAAAATAAATGTATATGGCATAAGTTGTGTATTTTAACGCGATCTACATTTTTTGTGTAGCAAACTTTTGTCTATCTCTTACGGTTTATCAGTTATGAAAAAGTCGTTCACAATGAAGAATTCTTTTGGAGACATTCCCAGAAAATTCGAGATATACATTTCATTTCTCTCGACATTATCTTAAATATATGATATTTTCATCAAAATCGTTAGAGCCATTTTTTAATACAAAGAGAACGGGATTTCACAAGTGAAACAGTACTGTGATAACGATACCACTGAAACAAAAAAAAAAATCTGATGTGTAACACTCACATGACTTTCTCAACTCTTGTACAAAGTATTTTTACAAACGCTTATTCCCCATCTAGTTCATGTTAATCGAGATAAACATTTGCAAAATCTATTTTATTGCTAATTTTCTTGTATAAAAAAAAAATCTGATGTGTAACACTCACATGACGTTCTCTACTCTTGTACAAAGTATTTTTACAAACGCTTATGCTCCATCTAGTTCATGTTAATCGAGATAAACATTTGCAAACTCTATTTTATTGCTAATTTTCTTGTAGATGTAGGGGAAAATATATTTACAAGGGGAATATAGAAAAACAGTAGCCTTTAAGCACATACATATCTCTTAATAGCTGGTTGCTATGTGCAACACCATTCTTTTTGCCACAGATTAATACTGTTTGCATATCAAAGACAAAAAAAAATGAATAACGAAGTCCCATTTGAGAAAATAAATATTGGAAAATTAACAAACAATATCTCGAAAACGGTTCACTCAACAACAAAAATGTATATTACATAAGATGTGTATTTTAACGCGATCTACATTTTTTGTGTAGTAAAATTTTGTCTATCTCTTACGGTTTTTCAGTTATGAAAAAGACGTTCACAATGAAGAATACTTTTGGAGACATTCCCAGAAAATTCGAGATATACATTTCATTTCTCACGACATTATATTAAACATACGATATTTTTCATCAAAATCGTTAGAGCCATTTTTTTTTAATACAAAGAGAACGGGATTTCACAAGTGAAACAGTACTGTGATAACGATACCAACAAAACTAATTATTATTCACCCACTGAAACACATAAAAAAAATCTGATGTGTAACACTCACATGACTTTTCTCATCTCTTGTACAAAGTATTTTTACAAACGCTTATTCCCCATCTAGTTCATGTTAATCGAGATAAACATTTGCAAACTCTGTTTTATTGCTAATTTTGTTGTAGATGTAGGGAAAATATATTTACAAGGGGAATATAGAAAAACAGTAGCCTTTAAGCACATACATATCTCTTAATAGCTGGTTGCTATGTGCAACACCATTCTTTTTGCCACAGATTAATACTGTTTGCATATCAAAGACAAAAAAAAAATGAATAACGAAGTCCCATTTGAGAAAATAAATATTGGAAAATTAACAAACAATATCTCGAAAACGGTTCACTCAACAACAAAAATGTATATTACATAAGATGTGTATTTTAACGCGATCTACATTTTTTGTGTAGTAAAATTTTGTCTATCTCTTACGGTTTTTCAGTTATGAAAAAGACGTTCACAATGAAGAATACTTTTGGAGACATTCCCAGATAAATTCGAGATATACATTTCATTTCTCACGACATTATATTAAACATACGATATTTTTCATCAAAATCGTTAGAGCCATTTTTTTTAATACAAAGAGAACGGGATTTCACAAGTGAAACAGTACTGTGATAACGATACCAACAAAACTAATTATTATTCACCCACTGAAACACATAAAAAAAATCTGATGTGTAACACTCACATGACTTTTCTCATCTCTTGTACAAAGTATTTTTACAAACGCTTATTCCCCATCTAGTTCATGTTAATCGAGATAAACATTTGCAAACTCTGTTTTATTGCTAATTTTGTTGTAGATGTAGGGAAAATATATTTACAAGGGGAATATAGAAAAACAGTAGCCTTTAAGCACATACATATCTCTTAATAGCTGGTTGCTATGTGCAGTACCATTCTTTTTGCCACAGATTAATACTCTTTGCATATCAAAGACAAAAAAAAAATGAATAACGAATTCCCATTTGAGAAAATAACTATTGGAAAATTTAAGTAAATAACAAGCAATATCTCGAAAACGGTTCACTCAACAATAAAGATGTATATGACATAAGTTGTGTATTTTAACGCGATCTACATACTTTCGTACTCACCTATAAGATATAGAGGGTAGAGGTCGTACGAACGTAGCACTTTGAGAATCTATATTCAACAGTTGGTGTTACTCCTTAGAAAGGAAGTATCTGCTGATTTTTATTTAATTCTTTACATTTTACATAACACGTATGCACTGGCACAGCACAAAAGCACTACACACAATACTCAGTTTTAATATTTGCACTAATAACATCAGGAATAACTGAAGTCTGCAAACAGTCATTTCCCATGGGCAGCCTTACGTACAGAAAACGTGTGTGGCTGATCTATGCGTAAAAAGAGCCTGAGAGCGGATGTACGTCAGCGGTAAAATCTTTTAAATGCATTTTTATTGGCGATGGTAGAAAACGTGCAGTGGTGGATCGTGAAAATTCATATAAATGGATGTATCACCTCATAATAAGCCTCTATATACCATGAATATTGAGTTTTTAAAAAGTCAGCAACTGTACCTGTGTTTCTATACGTGAACGTCAGATGGCAGCTTCGATACGTGTCCACGGAGACCTTAGTGCTAGGCAACTGTACCTCTGTTTCTATACGTGAACGGCAGATTGCAGCTTCGATACGTGTCCACGGAGACCTTAGTGCTAGGCAACTGTACCTCTGTTTCTATACGTGAACGGCAGATTGCAGCTTCGATACGTGTCCACGGAGACCTTAGTGCTAGGCAACTGCACCTCTGTTTCTATACGTGAACGGCAGATTGCAGCTTCGATACGTGTCCACGGAGACCTTAGCGCTAGGCAACTGCACCTCTGTTTCTATACGTGAACGGCAGATTGCAGCTTCGATACGTGTCCACGGAGACCTTAGTGCTAGGCAACTGTACCTCTGTTTCTATACGTGAACGGCAGATTGCAGCTTCGATACGTGTCCACGGAGACCTTAGTGCTAGGCAACTGTACCTCTGTTTGTATACGTGAACGGCAGATTGCAGCTTCGATACGTGTCCACGGAGACCTTAGTGCTAGGCAACTGCACCTCTGTTTCTATACGTGAACGGCAGATTGCAGCTTCGATACGTATCCACGGAGACCTTAGTGCTAGGCAACTGCACCTCTGTTTCTATACGTGAACGGCAGATTGCAGCTTCAATACGTGTCCACGGAGACCTTAGTGCTAGGCAACTGTACCTCTGTTTCTATACGTGAACGGGAGATTGCAGCTTCGATACGTGTCCACGGAGACCTTAGTGCTAGGCAACTGCACCTCTGTTTCTATACGTGAACGTCAAATTGCAGCTTCGATACGTGTCCACGGAGACCTTAGTGCTAGGCAACTGCACCTCTGTTTCTATACGTGAACGGCAGATTGCAGCTTCGATACGTATCCACGGGGACCTTAGTGCTAGGGAACTGCACCTCTGTTTGTATACGTGAACGGCAGATTGCAGCTTCAATACGTGTACACGGAGACCTTAGTGCTAGGCAGCTGTACCTCTGTTTCTATACGTGAACGGCAGATTGCAGCTTCGATACGTGTCCACGGAGATCTTAGTGCTAGGCAGCTATACCTGTTTCTATACGTGAACGTCAGATTGCAGCTTCGATACGTGTTCACGGAGACCTTAGTGCTAGGCAACTGTACCTGTGTTTCTATACGTGTCCACGGAGACCTTAGTGCTAGACAACTGTACCTCTGTTTCTATACGTGAACGGCAGATTGCAGCTTCAATACGTGTCCACGGAGACCTTAGTGCTAGTGCTAGGCAACTATACCTCTGTTTCTATACGTGAACGGCAGATTGCAGGTTCGATACGTGTCCACGGAGATCTTAGTGCTAGGCAACTATACCTGTTTCTATACGTGAACGGCAGATTGCAGCTTCGATACGTGTCCACGGAGACCTTAGTGCTAGGCAACTGTACCTGTGTTTCTATACGTGAACGTCAGATGGCAGCTTCGATACGTGTCCACGGAGACCTTAGTGTTAGGCAACTGTACCTCTGTTTCTATACGTGAACGGCAGATTGCAGCTTCGATACGTGTCCACGGAGACCTTTCGCTTCAGGTGACAAAATAACACTAGGCACTTGTGTGCCGTGGTGTAAGCCGCAATCACGGTATTGGTAGCGTGGATCTCCTTGGGGCTCTCCTCGGAGTTACCTCAACACCACGTACATGACCTGGTTCGTCACGGGTACGCAGGTCTGCACTACCACTTCCTCGGCGTTGAGCAGGCCCAGGAGGCGATCGTACCGGTACACCAGCTAGCACGTGGACATGTTATCGCGCGGTGGTGTTGCGTGTGCGAGGTATGGAAACTCAAGGACGCAAAACATGCACGACCGAGGGTTAAAAAGCAGAACAAGTAGTGACGTGGAGCGTTGTGATTGGTGTAAATAAGACGATCTCTGATAGGTGGACAAATTGAAATAACGTGATGTGATAGGCGAAAATAAAATCAAAGGTGATTGGATGAAAAATGACGAGAAGGAATTAGCGGTGAATTTGTGAACTAAGATGGCGAAGATTTTTTTTTTTTTTAAAAAAAAGGATAATATAAGTACGGCAACTGTAACGGTTTACGGCAAACGCGCGCCGCGCAATGCGTCACGCCCGGGCAATAAAACAAAAATCATATTGAGCAAGATGCCCGGCGTGACGCATTGCGCGGCGCGCGTTTGCCGTAAACCGTTACAGTTGCCGTACTTATATTATCCTTTTTTTTAAAAAAAAAAAAATCTTCGCCATCTTAGTTCACAAATTCACCGCTAATTCCTTCTCGTCATTTTTCATCCAATCACCTTTGATTTTATTTTCGCCTATCACATCACGTTATTTCAATTTGTCCACCTATCAGAGATCGTCTTATTTACACCAATCACAACGCTCCACGTCACTACTTGTTCTGCTTTTTAACCCTCGGTCGTGCATGTTTTGCGTCCTTGAGTTTCCATACCTCGCACACGCAACACCACCGCGCGATAACATGTCCACGTGCTAGCTGGTGTACCGGTACGATCGCCTCCTGGGCCTGCTCAACGCCGAGGAAGTGGTAGTGCAGACCTGCGTACCCGTGACGAACCAGGTCATGTACGTGGTGTTGAGGTAACTCCGAGGAGAGCCCCAAGGAGATCCACGCTACCAATACCGTGATTGCGGCTTACACCACGGCACACAAGTGCCTAGTGTTATTTTGTCACCTGAAGCGAAAGGTCTCCGTGGACACGTATCGAAGCTGCAATCTGCCGTTCACGTATAGAAACAGAGGTACAGTTGCCTAACACTAAGGTCTCCGTGGACACGTATCGAAGCTGCCATCTGACGTTCACGTATAGAAACACAGGTACAGTTGCCTAGCACTAAGGTCTCCGTGGACACGTATCGAAGCTGCAATCTGCCGTTCACGTATAGAAACAGGTATAGTTGCCTAGCACTAAGATCTCCGTGGACACGTATCGAACCTGCAATCTGCCGTTCACGTATAGAAACAGAGGTATAGTTGCCTAGCACTAGCACTAAGGTCTCCGTGGACACGTATTGAAGCTGCAATCTGCCGTTCACGTATAGAAACAGAGGTACAGTTGTCTAGCACTAAGGTCTCCGTGGACACGTATAGAAACACAGGTACAGTTGCCTAGCACTAAGGTCTCCGTGAACACGTATCGAAGCTGCAATCTGACGTTCACGTATAGAAACAGGTATAGCTGCCTAGCACTAAGATCTCCGTGGACACGTATCGAAGCTGCAATCTGCCGTTCACGTATAGAAACAGAGGTACAGCTGCCTAGCACTAAGGTCTCCGTGTACACGTATTGAAGCTGCAATCTGCCGTTCACGTATACAAACAGAGGTGCAGTTCCCTAGCACTAAGGTCCCCGTGGATACGTATCGAAGCTGCAATCTGCCGTTCACGTATAGAAACAGAGGTGCAGTTGCCTAGCACTAAGGTCTCCGTGGACACGTATCGAAGCTGCAATTTGACGTTCACGTATAGAAACAGAGGTGCAGTTGCCTAGCACTAAGGTCTCCGTGGACACGTATCGAAGCTGCAATCTCCCGTTCACGTATAGAAACAGAGGTACAGTTGCCTAGCACTAAGGTCTCCGTGGACACGTATTGAAGCTGCAATCTGCCGTTCACGTATAGAAACAGAGGTGCAGTTGCCTAGCACTAAGGTCTCCGTGGATACGTATCGAAGCTGCAATCTGCCGTTCACGTATAGAAACAGAGGTGCAGTTGCCTAGCACTAAGGTCTCCGTGGACACGTATCGAAGCTGCAATCTGCCGTTCACGTATACAAACAGAGGTACAGTTGCCTAGCACTAAGGTCTCCGTGGACACGTATCGAAGCTGCAATCTGCCGTTCACGTATAGAAACAGAGGTACAGTTGCCTAGCACTAAGGTCTCCGTGGACACGTATCGAAGCTGCAATCTGCCGTTCACGTATAGAAACAGAGGTGCAGTTGCCTAGCGCTAAGGTCTCCGTGGACACGTATCGAAGCTGCAATCTGCCGTTCACGTATAGAAACAGAGGTGCAGTTGCCTAGCACTAAGGTCTCCGTGGACACGTATCGAAGCTGCAATCTGCCGTTCACGTATAGAAACAGAGGTACAGTTGCCTAGCACTAAGGTCTCCGTGGACACGTATCGAAGCTGCAATCTGCCGTTCACGTATAGAAACAGAGGTACAGTTGCCTAGCACTAAGGTCTCCGTGGACACGTATCGAAGCTGCCATCTGACGTTCACGTATAGAAACACAGGTACAGTTGCTGACTTTTTAAAAACTCAATATTCATGGTATATAGAGGCTTATTATGAGGTGATACATCCATTTATATGAATTTTCACGATCCACCACTGCACGTTTTCTACCATCGCCAATAAAAATGCATTTAAAAGATTTTACCGCTGACGTACATCCGCTCTCAGGCTCTTTTTACGCATAGATCAGCCACACACGTTTTCTGTACGTAAGGCTGCCCATGGGAAATGACTGTTTGCAGACTTCAGTTATTCCTGATGTTATTAGTGCAAATATTAAAACTGAGTATTGTGTGTAGTGCTTTTGTGCTGTGCCAGTGCATACGTGTTATGTAAAATGTAAAGAATTAAATAAAAATCAGCAGATACTTCCTTTCTAAGGAGTAACACCAACTGTTGAATATAGATTCTCAAAGTGCTACGTTCGTACGACCTCTACCCTCTATATCTTATAGGTGAGTACGAAAGTATGTAGATCGCGTTAAAATACACAACTTATGTCATATACATCTTTATTGTTGAGTGAACCGTTTTCGAGATATTGCTTGTTATTTACTTAAATTTTCCAATAGTTATTTTCTCAAATGGGAATTCGTTATTCATTTTTTTTTTGTCTTTGATATGCAAAGAGTATTAATCTGTGGCAAAAAGAATGGTACTGCACATAGCAACCAGCTATTAAGAGATATGTATGTGCTTAAAGGCTACTGTTTTTCTATATTCCCCTTGTAAATATATTTTCCCTACATCTACAACAAAATTAGCAATAAAACAGAGTTTGCAAATGTTTATCTCGATTAACATGAACTAGATGGGGAATAAGCGTTTGTAAAAATACTTTGTACAAGAGATGAGAAAAGTCATGTGAGTGTTACACATCAGATTTTTTTTATGTGTTTCAGTGGGTGAATAATAATTAGTTTTGTTGGTATCGTTATCACAGTACTGTTTCACTTGTGAAATCCCGTTCTCTTTGTATTAAAAAAAATGGCTCTAACGATTTTGATGAAAAATATCGTATGTTTAATATAATGTCGTGAGAAATGAAATGTATATCTCGAATTTATCTGGGAATGTCTCCAAAAGTATTCTTCATTGTGAACGTCTTTTTCATAACTGAAAAACCGTAAGAGATAGACAAAATTTTACTACACAAAAAATGTAGATCGCGTTAAAATACACATCTTATGTAATATACATTTTTGTTGTTGAGTGAACCGTTTTCGAGATATTGTTTGTTAATTTTCCAATATTTATTTTCTCAAATGGGACTTCGTTATTCATTTTTTTTTTGTCTTTGATATGCAAACAGTATTAATCTGTGGCAAAAAGAATGGTGTTGCACATAGCAACCAGCTATTAAGAGATATGTATGTGCTTAAAGGCTACTGTTTTTCTATATTCCCCTTGTAAATATATTTTCCCTACATCTACAACAAAATTAGCAATAAAACAGAGTTTGCAAATGTTTATCTCGATTAACATGAACTAGATGGGGAATAAGCGTTTGTAAAAATACTTTGTACAAGAGATGAGAAAAGTCATGTGAGTGTTACACATCAGATTTTTTTTATGTGTTTCAGTGGGTGAATAATAATTAGTTTTGTTGGTATCGTTATCACAGTACTGTTTCACTTGTGAAATCCCGTTCTCTTTGTATTAAAAAAAAATGGCTCTAACGATTTTGATGAAAAATATCGTATGTTTAATATAATGTCGTGAGAAATGAAATGTATATCTCGAATTTTCTGGGAATGTCTCCAAAAGTATTCTTCATTGTGAACGTCTTTTTCATAACTGAAAAACCGTAAGAGATAGACAAAATTTTACTACACAAAAAATGTAGATCGCGTTAAAATACACATCTTATGTAATATACATTTTTGTTGTTGAGTGAACCGTTTTCGAGATATTGTTTGTTAATTTTCCAATATTTATTTTCTCAAATGGGACTTCGTTATTCATTTTTTTTTGTCTTTGATATGCAAACAGTATTAATCTGTGGCAAAAAGAATGGTGTTGCACATAGCAACCAGCTATTAAGAGATATGTATGTGCTTAAAGGCTACTGTTTTTCTATATTCCCCTTGTAAATATATTTTCCCCTACATCTACAAGAAAATTAGCAATAAAATAGAGTTTGCAAATGTTTATCTCGATTAACATGAACTAGATGGAGCATAAGCGTTTGTAAAAATACTTTGTACAAGAGTAGAGAACGTCATGTGAGTGTTACACATCAGATTTTTTTTTTATACAAGAAAATTAGCAATAAAATAGATTTTGCAAATGTTTATCTCGATTAACATGAACTAGATGGGGAATAAGCGTTTGTAAAAATACTTTGTACAAGAGTTGAGAAAGTCATGTGAGTGTTACACATCAGATTTTTTTTTTTGTTTCAGTGGTATCGTTATCACAGTACTGTTTCACTTGTGAAATCCCGTTCTCTTTGTATTAAAAAATGGCTCTAACGATTTTGATGAAAATATCATATATTTAAGATAATGTCGAGAGAAATGAAATGTATATCTCGAATTTTCTGGGAATGTCTCCAAAAGAATTCTTCATTGTGAACGACTTTTTCATAACTGATAAACCGTAAGAGATAGACAAAAGTTTGCTACACAAAAAATGTAGATCGCGTTAAAATACACAACTTATGCCATATACATTTATTTTGTTGAGTGAACCGTTTTTCGAGATATTGCTTGTTATTTCCTTTAAATTTTCCAATACTTATACTTTTTCTCAAATGCGTTATTCATTTTTACTTTCTCTACTACGTATAGTAAGTAGGGGAAGTATTGCATTCCACCCAAAAATTCGATACCGAGATTTCACTCGAAATACATGTTTTGAGAATCACTGAATCCAGAAAAAAAAAAAAAAAAAAGCATTTTTGGAAACATGTCCGTGTGTGTGTCTGTCTGTGTGTCTGTGTGTCTGTGAACAGCATAACTCAAAAACGAACAGTCGGATAAACACCAAACTTGGTATTTAGGTTCAGTATCTTCCAGAGATACGACATGAAGGTTTTCAAGAAAATCCCCCCACCCCAGACTACCCTTTACATGGAACATTTTTCGAAAATTTTAATTTTCTCAAAAACGGCTCTAACGATTTTGATTAAAACATCATATGTTTAAGATATTGTCATGTCAAATAAAATGTATATCTCGAATTTTCTGGGAATGTCTCCAAAAATATTCTTCATTGTGAACGACTTTTGCATAACTGGTAAACCATAAGAGATAGACAAAATTTTACTACACAAAAAATGTAGATCGCGTTAAAATACACAACTTATGTCATATACGTTTCTTTTGTTGAGGGAACCGTTTTCGAGATATTGCTTGTTATTTCCTTAAATTTTCCAATACTTATACTTTTTCTCAAATTCGTTTATTCATTTTTTTTATGTCCTGAACATGCAAACAGAATGGAATTCGCCACATAGCAACCAGCGTTAAAATATTTGACTATCGCTTAAAAGCTACCAATTAGATTGTACAAGAGTAGAGAAAGTCATGTGAGTGTAACACATCAGTTTTTTTTTATACGCTACTATTTTAGTGTGTGTGTGTGTGTGTGTGTGCGCGCGCGCGCGCGCGCGAGTACGTGCCTAGTATCCGTGCGCCACAAGCCAAAACGACGACGTTATAGAAAAACTTTATCATTTGCCTACCGGCCAGGGACAACCGCTAAAAAACCTGAAAAAAGCTCTAAGAGTATTCTAACGCTTACCGATCACGCCTACCAACCAGGGAAAACCTATGAAAAAGCAGAAAGAGCTTGCATTTGTTTACCATCCGCAGAAAACTCCCAAAAAAAAAAAAAAAAAAAAAAAAAAAACTAGTCATTTTAAAAAAAAAAAGGAAAAAGACGAATAATATAAGTATGGTAGAAACAGCTTGCATTCGTCTACCAACCAGAGAAAACCCCCGAAACACTAGTTATTTAAAATTGCTGATGAGTTCTGGATAGGCTTTTGCAAATGTTGTTGGTAGCAAAACTTGCCTTTTCCATCACCTCCAACATACCCCACTCCCACACCTTTTTTTCTTTCCACCAATCATAATCTCTCTTATTCTCGCCAATCAGCAACTTTCATTTGTTCCTTTCCACCAATAACATCACTTCTTATTCCCACCAATGACAACTTCACACGTCACTTTCTGTTATACTTTTTATCCCTCGTTCGCCATCTTTCCCCCTCTTTCAGACCCCAACCACCGCACAGTCAACACCTCGCCGCTCCTTAACCTCAACTTCGTGCCTCCGCCATCTTATTTAGTTCACATTTTTACCACCGCGCCTCTCATCTCTCAACCAGATTGCCTGCAAGAACAGATCTCGTTCATTCGCACCTCGACGGTTGCCTCGGCAGCAGCTACTGCCAACACCTACGTCGTACACGTTTTTGACCGCTTTCGACCGGCTTGAGAACCCTGCTCCTACGTACGCTAGCGACCATCACGATGGTCCAGTACCAGGTTTTGGTATAGTTAAATTACGCCTCTGCAAAGGGTGTCTGTACCGCTTTAAAAACCTAGGTATATCAGTGCGTAGTGATGTTGGTTGATCTTAAAGCTGGTTAAGCATTTTCAAAAACAGTTTGCTTTTATTTTTCCGCCTCGCGTGCCGCGCTTTTGGTGACGCATCCACACCGGTAACAGGTAAGTAACACACGCATAATTATTTTTCGGACCTGCTTGGCGTAGGAATATATCCTTTCGTGTTTTGGTACTGTAACCTCAAACCTCCTTACCCTCCTCTTGCGTCCGCCATCTTGTTTAGTTCTCACCGCATCTCCTTGTCGCAGACCCTCCGCCATTTTTAGTTCCCGCTATTTTAACCTCAAAATCTACTCTTCTAACCTCTTGCTACCGCCATCTTCTTTTAGTTCCCATTCTCACCACCGCATCTCCTTACCCCCACCTCTTGCGACCGCCATGTTCACCACTAACCTCCAAATTTCCTCGTCCTTAAACCTCTTGTCTCAACCACCTTGTTTAGTTCCCATTTTCGCCACCGCATCTCATATCGCCCCATCTCTCTATCCACTCAAGAAAACTACCATCCAACGTTCAAAAATTGCTGATCAGTTCACGACAGGCTTTTGCAAATCTTGTTGCTAGCAAAACTTACCTTTCCCATCACCTCCAACATACCCCATTCCTTTTTCTTTCCACCAATCATAACCTCTCTTATTCTTACCAATCAGCAACTTTCATTTGCTCCTTTCCACCAATAAAATCACTTCTTATTCCCACCAATCACAACTTCACACGTCACTTTCTGTTACACTTTTTATCCCTCGCTCCCCATCTTTTCCCTCTTTCAGTCCCGACCTCCGCACAGACAACACCTCGCCGCTGCTCACATCTCCGAACCAAATTGCCGGCGAGAACAGATCTCGTTTATTCACACCTCGACGGTTGACTCGACAGCAGCTACTGCGAACACCTACGTCGTACACGTTTTTGACCGCTTTCGACCGGCTTGAGAACCCTGCTCCTACGTACGCTAGCGACCATCACGATGGTCCAGTACCAGGTTTTTGGTATAGTTAAATTACGCCTCTGCAAAGGGTGTCTGTACCGCTTTAAAAACCTAGGTATATCAGTGCGTAGTGATGTTGGTTGATCTTAAAGCTGGTTAAGCATTTTCAAAAACAGTTTGCTTTTATTTTTCCGCCTCGCGTGCCGCGCTTTTGGTGACGCATCCACACCGGTAACAGGTAAGTACCACACGCATAATTATTTTTCGGACCTGCTTGGCGTAGGAATATATCCTTTCGTGTTTTCGTACTGTAACCTCAAATCTCCTTACCCTCCTCTTGCGACCGCCATCTTGTTTAGTTCTCACCGCATCTCCTTGTCGTAGACCCTCCGCCATTTTTAGTTCCCACTATTTTAACCTCAAAATCTACTCTTCTAAAACTCTTGCTACCCCCATCTTCTTTTAGTTCCCATTCTCACCACTGCATCTCCTTACCCCCACCTCTTGCGACCGCCGTGTTCACCACTAACCTCCAAATTTCCTCGTCCTTAAACCTCTTGTCTCAACAACCTTGTCTAGTCCCCATTTTCGCCACCGCATCTCATATCGCCCCCATCTCTCTATCCACTCAAGAAAACTACCATCCGACGTTCAAAAATTGCTGATCAGTTCAAGACACGCTTTTGCAAATCTTGCTGCTAGCAAAACTTACCTTTCCCACCACCTCCAACATACCCCACTCCCACAACTTTTTCTTTTCCACCAATCATAATCCCTCTTATTCCTACCAATCAACAACTCTCATTTGTTCCTTTCCACCAATAAAATCACTTCTTATTCCCACCAATCACAACTTCACACGTCACTTTCTGTTACACTTTTTATCCCTCGCTCCCCATCTTTACCCCTCTTTCAGTACCGACCTCCGCACAGACAACACCTCGCCACCCAGCTCCTCTCCATCACGCGACCTCCATACTCCTCCATCTCCCTTCCTCCATCTCCCACCCCAAATTAACGAACCAATCAAAACACTCCACGTCACTTCCTCAATTCTTTCAACTCGTCCCGGATGAGCCAACCGATTTAACGATAATCCTAACGCTCAGGGCGCTTTTCAAACTTACCGCCGCCGCCGTCGCACGCAGCGACACTAGCGACACTAGCGCCCCTAGCGGCAGGATTATCGTTAAAACAATTGGCTCATCCGGGACTATTACTACTAACCAGCTCTTAAAAGATTTGACTATCGCTTAAAGACTACCATATTCCCCTTGCACCTACAAGAAAATTAGCAATAAGATTCTCGATTAACATGAAGTAGATGGAGGGTAAGCGTTTGTAAAAATAGATTGTATAAGAGAAGAGAAAGTCATGTGAGTGTAACACATGAGATTTTTTCTTTCCCTTCGCAAGAAATCGTTACTATGACTTGTAAATGTATACATCCGTTCTTTCGATAAACTTTGGACGTTATTTCTTCATGTTGTATGTAACTAAGCACTTGTTGCTAAAATTTGAAATATTCGTAGGCAAGAATTTATCGTAAATAGCATAACGTAGAATCACTTTTTAATGAATGCTCTAGTCATATAAGTATGTAAGCAAATTTGTAATAGGGCGAGAAAGTCGTACTTGTACATCAGATGTTAATAAAACATTTTAACATACATGTGTGAATTTGTAATGGCTAGAGAAAGTCGTGTGAAAGATAACATAAGAATTTATCTCAAAATACTTTCCTCCCAGAAAAAGCTCTTTGGCAAGTGGGGATACTAGAAATAAAATATTTGTTCCCAACAAATTTACAACTTGTGTATTGGTTAGCTTGAATTTATGTCTTCTTCTTTCTTGTTTAACCTCCGCTTATGTAGGACTTACACCCCCCAGGACTTACAGGTGGGTGCCTGTGGTCAGAGGCCCGTCGAGAAGCAGACACTCATGGATCAGACAGAATATCCAGGATGGGTGATCAGCCCGACGCCTGGTATGGGAGGAAGGAAGTAGATGAAATGAAATGATGGTGAAATGGATGAAAGGAAAGGTGATGATGGAGCAGTTGGTGGAATGGATGGCGGTGGAAACCGGAGAACCCGGAGAAAACCCGCCCAGACGCCGCTTTGTCCACCACAAATCCCAGATGCGGTCCCTGGGATTGAACCCTGGCCGCCGAATTTATGTCGACATTTTTAAAAAGAGATTTTGCTATATTCAGTCTTGTGTTTGAAACCAAGCTTCTACGTAGGGATCGCAATAGAAAATCTTCGAAGTGTTTGGATTTACGTACATACAAATTGGATAAGGAACTGGACACGACCCTCCACTTCCGGTTTTGTAATTGTACTGGAGTTGCCTGGCGTTTCTTAAATTGTTACTTGTTTCTCAGCCTACAAAACGTGTATTCTGATTAAAAAAATTGTGTTTTATTTATGGACGCTCTTTATCTACTATGACCCTTAGCGTCCCATTCTATATTGGGCGTGAAAGACCGGTAATTTTGCTCAGAGGCCTCTTTATCAGGCTTGAGATTCTTTTACGTGCCGACCACCGTTTACTTCCCTTCCTAAGAATTCTTACGCCCGAAAAAATTCATCCCATCCACCGGGTTTGAACCCGCGACCTTGGGAACTAGAGGCTAGCACGGTACCACTAGTCCACGGATGAACGTGTATCACGAATACCAGAAGTAGAAAGAAAAGCAGGCTTTTGTGTGAATAACTAAGACAATAAATGATAGGTAAGCAAAGTGATGCGAATGTTTCACGTCAGATCTTCGCACACGCTACAATTATTGTGCTGCTGGAACTTTAAACTTGGACAACCTCACGTGGCTGGAGAAACGTGTTGTTATACTGTTTGCTTCAAACTAATTTACTCTCGTTGTAAGTGGCTGGAGGGAATGCTTTGAAAGATGTCTTGAGGAAATAATTCTTTCTCTTTACAATTGACGAAATTACACACTTGTTACTTGGTGCAAGTGCAGCTAATTGTCTGGAATGTTGGAAAGAAAATCGTAGAAAGGAAAAGGTAGGCAGAACCATCTGTGATAACGAGGCGGAAAGTTATGCAGTGCAGACTCGGACTGCAGCCACTTCTTGATCAGGTTGAGCGGGTGGCTGGTGTTTGTACAGAATTCGGTGGAGAAAGTGTGTATGTGTGTTGATATTTCGGAACAGCACGATGTACCGTTGCTTGCTTACACTTTCACGCTACTTGTTTTGCCGTCGTGCCTAGCATCTATTGCTTAGAGGCTCTAAGTTTGGCAATTTGGCAGTGCTTGGCGGCGGATAAATGTATCTGCACTCTCAGACATGGTAAACAGTAACACTTTGCCATGCTGTGATCAAACAATTATGCATATACATACGCCTGCGCGGTGTTTTTCCTGTCCGCGTCTTCGGCGCTCGTTGCCGTCTGCCGCTATCATAGAACGGCGTGGATGAAACCATACAACATTTTTAAACTACTTTGAAAGGCTTAACTTACCAACTTTATGAAAGGAAATGCTGAAACTGGCCACCATAGTTGTCCATACATTTTTGGCATCTCTTTAGGAAACTATTTATCATTGAATTTTTGGGGGGAATTTTCCAAACGATGACCGATGTCGCCTAATGTTACTTCGGTAAGAACCGAACGCCGTCTTTTAGATTTCTTAACCTGAACACTTCCTGCGGCCTGAAATTTACTCTAAAGTTCATGGATAGTTGTACGGCCTGGAAATTTTACACTTGGAAATCTTTCTGCAAATCGTACTTTCACTTGGCGAGTTGACCGAGTTAATACATACGAATCATAAATACACGTTGTGCAGTAGAAAACATATACTGAGCCATAATATACTTTGTGACTAAGTACAGAAAAAAATAATAAATAACTCGTAATAGCTGAACTACATCACATCACCGTCAACACAAAACTGCACTTCACACTGTACAGCAAAACCACAACAGCATGACTTTGTTTATAGCAGCAGTGCGTTATCACGTTTCCACATGCCCAGTGGAAAAACACCGGCAGCCGGTAATATTGTTAATAAAATACCCCTCCGTGGTAACTTAAAACATAAAGTGTACAAGACAAACTCAGACACCCTGGAAGAATTATAACAAAATATCCACCAGGAAATTTCTCAGCTTGAACTACGGCGAGTGATGGATAGTTTCCTAAAGAGGTGCCGCCAAAAACGTGTGGACAACGACGGTGCCCAGTTTCGGCATCTTCTTTCGTAAAGTTAGTAAGTAAAGCCTTTAAAAGTGGTTTTAAAAATTTGTATGGTCTCATTCGCGCCTTTCTATGATAGCGGCAGACGGCAACGAGTGTCGAAGACGCGGACAGGAAAAACACAGCGAAGGCGGTTCGGAGTATTTTGGCTCACTCTGTATAATGATACTGTTTAATCTCTTAACTACTTCAAATGTCCTTTGTCAGAATTGCAACTTATCCAAACACACTGGCATATATCAAGAGAAACTCCCGTCAGCTTCAATAACATTATGTCTTACATGAACTGGAAGGTCAGTCAGTGCTGCATTAAATCTATCTTTGTTGATAAATTGTTCATTTTTTGCCTGCCAGCCGCCCAGGATCACTTTAAGAGTCCACTTTCCCTTCTCGACTCTAATTCACGTTTTGTGTTAAATCCCCTAGCTAAAGCGCTAAACAATTTTTGTTAAATCCAATTTCATATTCTTACTAAAGCTTATTTTCTGCTACATTTTAATCCAAATAAACCTCTGCAGAAATAGCTACATTACACATTTCGCTATGGATACAAAGGAAACAGCGATAGTCAAATGTTTAAGAACTGGACCCTATATGCTGGCCTTAAAATTCCATGCAAACGCGAGAAACAGCTGAATGTTGACAGGACTAAGAGAATGATCAAGCAGCGAACAATTCGAACCTTTATTTACGGATATCTCAGAAATGGCTAATGCCCCGAAAAGGTTTAAAATAAATTTTGTATTTTAAAGAGATCTACATTTTTTGTATAGTACGCTTTCGTCTATCGCTTAACCAGTTTTGTAACACTATACAAAATTCCTTCCGAATGAAGAGGAATTCATAGGCTACTCCCAGAAAATTATATATATATATATATTATCTGTCATGTAAATATGCTCAATGTATAGTAATTTCATCAAAATCGTTATAGCCATTTTTTTAGAAAATAAAAAATTCGAAGAAAACTCCAAATCAAGGGTAATTTGGGGTGGAGGGGTTTTCTTGAAAACCTGCGTGTCGTATGTTTGGAAGATAACCTAAACACTAATTTATCCGACTTTTGAGTAATGCTGTTCACAGACACACGGAAACACACCCGGACATTTTCCTAAAAATGCTTTATTTGGATTAAGGGGGCCTCAAAAATGTATTTCCGGTGAAATCTCAGTATAGAATTTTTGGGTGAAATGCAGTACCTTCTCTACCTACTATGTACGTGGTAGAGAAAGTAAAAATGTTATAAAAAATCTGATGTGTTACACTCACATGACTTTCTCTACTCTTGTACAAACTATTTTTACAAACGCTTATTCTCTATATGCTTCATGTTAATCGAGATGTTAATCTTATTGCTAATTTTCTTGTAGATGCAAGGGGAATATGGTAAGCTTTAAGCGATAGTCAAATATTTTAAGAGCTGGTTGCTATGTGGAGTATTCCATTCTCTTTGCATTACCAGGACAAAAAAAAATGAATAACGAACTTGAGGAAAATTCTTATTGGAAAATTTAAGGGAATAACAAGCAATATCTCGAAAATGGTTCACCCGACAAAAAAAATGTATATAACATAAATTGTGTATTTTAACGTGATCTACATTTTTTGTGTAGTAAAATTTTGTCTATCTTTTATGGTTTACCAGTTATGTAAAAGTTGTTCACAATGAAGAATACTTTTGGAGACATTTCCAGAAAATTCGAGATATACATTTCATTTGTCATAAAAATATCTTAAACATACGATATTTTAATCAAAATCGTTAGTCATTTTTGAGAAAATTAAAATTTTCGAAAAATGTTCCATGTTAAGAGTTATCTGGGGTGGGGGATTTTCTTGAAAACCTTCGTGTCGCTTCTCTGGAAGATACTGAACCTAAATACCAAGTTTGGTGTTTATCCGACTGTTCGTTTCTGAGTTATGTTGTTCACAGACACACACACACACGGACATGTTTCCAAAAATGCTTTTTTTGGATTCAGGGGGTCTCAAAACATGTATTTCCGGTGAAATCTCGGTATCAAACTTTTGGGTGGAATATAATACTTCCCCTACTTACTATTAGTAGAAAAAGTAAAAATATTGCTTGAGAAAACTTCAGTGAAATTTGAGGGAAATGTGGTGGTATGAACGATATACAACCCGCCCTAAAATAACCCAATTCCAAAACATTTTAGACTTCTCGTTAACAATCTGCTATAAAGCGCCAAAAGCAGCCTCTGATATTTATACTCAACAACGCGGAATTGAAATTTGGTGACTTGAATATAAAAAATAAACCCCCAAACCTCCAGTTTTCAGATGTTTGGAACGTTATATAGCCGTGACCATCTGGAAGAATAGGGCTTTTCAATTGTAAAAGAATGATAAAAATCAGTTGAGTGGATTTTGAGATTATCTTACACACAAGCGCTTGCGCGCGCAGATTTCTCTGTTTATAATATTAATAATACACATGAGAATTTAAGCTCGTCTCTTGTCTTGTGCAATGTTTTAAAGTGGAGACGAAGACTGAGCAGGTATAAGTACACTTGCACTTACTGAGGGAATTACTTTAAAGAGCGCGTGTGTGAATCATGCTGGATTGACTGGCCAGACCGGTTCACTTCGAGTTGTTTGGAGGCGGAAAGTGAGAGTGGCTATCAGCGTAGAAAACTTCCTCACCAGAGTTTTTTGCGTCCATTTGATTGACGACGTGGTCCCTCAGAGACATTCATAGCACCCTAGGGAGAAGTTTCCCGCCCTACACCGGATGTGGTTCCAGGAGCAACATGATTTAGACCAGCGTTCTTACACAGTGGCGAGGGGCTCTTGGGAAACTTTCTGTTTTTTCTCGAATTCTTCCAGTTTCCTTTCTCTTTTTTACCCTTTCCTTCAAATTATAAACTGTAAATTATTGATTTAAGGCTTAAAATGCATTCATAACGAACTGGGCTACACAGAGATACTTCACCTGCCCTTTGACAAGTACTTTTGTACAGGTGGTCCGTTCCAGAGGGGCAATGCCATAGGTTTCTTTGCATAAGCTAATCTTGAGCTACTGTAATGCTAAAACCAAGCCAAATATGTTCTGCGCATGCGTCACTTTAGATAACGTAACACTACACTCTGATTCATATAGAGTGAAGAGACATTTCAGAAAAACTTAATTTCAGCATAAACAGTGACATAATTCTGCTTCGAATGGTTAATGCCGCAAACGTATACGAGAGCGCGCGCGTGTGTCAACTACATAACCTAAAAACGAAAAGTGGAAGTGCAGATCTCTTTAAAACACGGACTTTGTTTCAAATAACTTCCGGGTAACCGTTACTATTGGTCATTTTACTTTCCCTGCCAGTTACCTAGCAGGTAGAGGCAGTATTGCATTCCACCCAAAAATTCGATACCGAGATTTCACCGGAAATACGTGTTTTGCAAATTAGAAAAAGGTGCGCGCGCCTGAGAGAGAACAGCTAACTCAAAAATGTTGGATAAATACCAAACTTAGTATTTGAAGTTCAGCATCTTCCAAAGATGCGACAGGAAGACCTGCAAGAAAACACCCCACGCCAAACTGCCCTTTTTACATGGAAACATTTTCGTTATTTTTTGATTTTCGCAAAAAGATTCTTAACGATTTTGATTAAAATGTCATATATTTAAGGTATTTACAAGACAAATAAAACATATATCTTGAATTCTATGGGAACAGTCAGCCAAGGTCTCTTCATTCGGAAGTAATTCTATATAAAGGGTAAACATTAAGAAATAGACAAAAGCTTGCCACACAAAAGTACACAATTTATGTCAAACAGGTTTTTTATACCCTTTTTGAGATATCTGTTAATATTGGTTTCAAATTTCCAATGCTTTGTTATTTTTAAAGTGCTGTCAGTTGTTTCTCACGATGTCACGGAAAGAGCATGGACTTTCAAGGTTAGCAGATTACAGCGATTCGTTTTTAAACTTCTATCATTTTTATTTCCCCCTCCCCCGTCTATCTACAACGAAATGTGTAACGAAATTATTTTTGCAAATGTGTATCTTGATTAAAGGCATGTAGACAGGAAAATAAACTTTTGCAAGAACGGTTTGTAGAAGTCATATAAAAATTAGCGATACTTGGTAGAATATAATCGTATTACATTCAAGTTAGGTGAGTGTAATACATGATAATTTTTTATCTCGAGCACCATTAAAAATAATAACTAAGATATCGTATAGTCTATTCTCTAAGCGCGATCTAAGGTCCACTGTACATAAAATTTCGTATTAGTCGGTTCTTCGATCTTTCTTGTGAGAAAAAGAAATATACATGCAGATACAAACATTTTACAAATACATGCGAATTTTAGCTTCAGAGTAGCTCACTGTGGCAATAACTGACTGCATTTTACAATATCGCAGAGTGGTTAATTGCGAAACTATAAACTGACCAAAAAATGATCCAGTTCCAATTTTTATTTTCTTTGCAGTCTTACCTATTGCAAGCAGAGGAAATATCGCATTCCAACCCAGAATTTGTTATCGAGGTTCCTCCAGAAATGGACGTTTTGGAGTAATTTTTAGAAAAAGGTCCACGTGTGTGTCCATCACAAAATTCGATATCGAGATTTCGCCAGAAATGGTGTCGTCCTCCATGGTGTAGTGGTAACCATACTAGCCTCTAGTTCCCGAGTTCTCGGGTTCAAACCCGGCAGAGGGCGATGGATTTTTTTTCGGGCGTAGAAATCCTTAGCATGGCTTCCTTCGGAAGGGAAGTAAAGCGGTTGGTCCCGTGTCGCAGATTTACGGCACGTAAAAGAACCTCAAGCCTGATAAAGAGGCCTCTGAGCAAAATTACCGCCCAATATAGAATGGGACGTCCATAAATAAATTTATTTAAAGTCCAGAAATGGACGTTTTGGACTAATTCTTAAAAAAAGGTACATGTAGGTATGTGTAACCCAAAATTCGATATCAGGCTAATCCAGGAATGTACATTTTGAAGTAATTTTTAAAACAAAACATCCATGTGTGTGTGTGTGTGTCTCCCCCAAAATTTGATATCAATATTTCTCCAGAAATAGACGTTTTGGTGTAATTTTTAAAAAAAAGATCCGTGTGTGTGTGTGTGTGTGTCCATCCTAAAATTCAATGAGGTTTCTTCAGAAATGGACGTTTGAGTAATTTTCAGAAAAAGCTTCACGTGTATATTTGTGTGTGTATGTGCGTGCATCCCAAATTCGATATCGAGGTTTCTCTAGAATGGACGTTTTGGACTAATTTTTAGAAAATTGTTCATGTGCCTGCGTGTGCGTGTGAATTTCAAAATTCGCTAACGAGGTTTCTCCATTAATGGACCTTTTGGACTAATTTTTAAAATGTGTGTATGTGCGAGAGAGAGAGAGAGAGAGAGAGAGAGAGAGAGAGGGAGGGAGAGAAATCCCAAAATTGATATCGTGGTTTCTCCAGAAATTGACATTTTGGCCTAGCCTTTTCTAAAAGTCCACGTGTGTGTGTGTGTGTGTGTGTGTGTGCGCGCGCGCGCGCGTGTGTGTATGAACAGCATAACTCGAAAACGAGAAGTCGAATAAATACAAATTTAAGTTCGGCGTATTTCAAGAATGCGAGACGACGGTGATTTTCAAGAATTTTTTCCTTTCCATAGCAAAAAGTCCTTATTTTTCAGTTTCTCAAAAACGACTCTAACGAATTGGGTTAAAACATTATATACTTGATATTATATTGCCATGAGAAATAAAATGCATATGTTGAATTTTCTTTGAATACCCTGAGAAATCCCTAGATTGTTAGTGAATTTGATAAAATTACAAAAACATAAGAGCTTACTTTAGGGAAAACGTAGAGGAATTTAAAACAGCAATTTGCGACAGGTAAATTTGTATAGCTTTACGACGTATTTCCTGTTGTTGGTCGGAATTTCCATTGTTCAAGCTTCTGAAGTTTCTAACATAACTTTTTAAATGCTACGTCCGTTCTTTTGTATCCCACTAGGTCATGAAAAAAGTGTTCACAATATGAAGTTCAGCAAAACTGTAGCGACCTTCTTTTTAAATATCTGACTATCGTTCTAGCATTCTGTATGATTATGTGTATCTAAAACAATTTCGGAAAACATTATGAGCCTTTTTTACTTCCCCTACTACGTATAGTAAGTAGGGGAAGCATTGCATTCCACTCGAAAATTCGATATGTAGATTTCACCGCAAAAGAGATATTTTGAGGCGAACTGAATAAAAAAAATTAGAAAAAGGTCAGTGTGTGTCTGTGAACAGCATAACTCAAAAACGAAAAGTCGGATAAATACCAAACTTTATATCTAGGTTCAGTATCTTTCAAAATGCGACATGAAGATTTTCAAGAAAATCCTCCTATCCCAGACTACCCTTTACATGGAAGATTTTTCCGAAATTTTAATTTTCTCAAAAATGACTAACGATTTGGATTAATATATCATCTGTTTAAGGTACTTTCATGGTAAATGAAATATATATCTTGAATTTTATGTGAATGTCCCCAAAAGTCGTATTCATTTTGAATGAAATCTCGTTAAAACACAAGCTATGTCATATGCATCTTTTTGTCGAGTGAACCATTTCCGAGATATTCCTCGTTATTTGTTTGAACTTTGCAATACTTATACTTTTTCTGAAATAGGAATTTGTTATTTATTTTTTTTAATGACCTGGACATGCAAATACAGTGGAGTATTCCAAATAGTAACCAGATCTTAAAATATTTTACTATCGCTTGCACCTACAAGAAAATTAGCAATAAGATTAACATATCGATATCTCAATTAACATGAAGCATATGGAGAATAAGCGTTTGTAAAAATAGTTTGTACAAGAGCAGAGAAAGTCATGTGAGTGAAACACATCAGATGTTTTTACAAATAATTAGCAGAATAGATATAGAAATAGCTAGAGAAACTCCTTTGAGTTAACATCAGATTTTTTAGTTTTGTTTGTTTTAAATGGATTGTGCACTTTGCTTTTTTGAAATAGAAGGCATTCCTATGGTCTTACTTCCAATTTCTATGAAATGTTTTGATGGCTGGGCAGCCCTGTGTAATATTATATCCGCACTGGACAGAACATCGTGGTATATTAACCGAAGCATAACGAAACCTGATCAATGCAGAGTTCGCCGACGATAAAAGCAAAACATTTTCGCGAAGTGCAACCTCCTAGTGAACATTCACTTCGCTCAAGGCAGTAATGGATATCATTACACGTTACTGTGGTTCTCGAATTGAGAGGAAGGGCGTGAGAGATTTGCAGGACACCGCAGTGTATTCAGAAAAAAAATGTTGTATGGCACATACAGGAGGTAACCTGTATGTATAATAAAACTGTAACGGAAATCTTTTTGCTAATTTTCGACTTTGGATGAATAATAGGTGAATAGGTATAGGTATAATGCGCTGAGCTGAAATCAGAAAAAAAAAAAATTTGTTGAATGCTAAACTTCATATTATTTGAGCTATTCCAAGGGTGCAAGACGAATATTTTCATTAAATTTCGCCCGGTCTAAGCCTCCATTTATAACGAAAATGTTTCTTTTTTTTCTGAATAAGTTCTAACGATATTTATAAAATTGTAGTATGTTTGAAATATTGCAGTGCGAAATAAAATGCATATATCTTGAATTTTCAGCAGCAGTTTTATTTATCTTCACTGAACTTCAGAGAATTTTACGCTATAAAAGGTACACCACATTTATTACAGAAAACTATGTAGAACTCATAAAATATACAATTTGTGCTAAACAGCCTTCTTGTAGCTTTAAACCGTTTTGGAGACTGTCGTTCGTTGGAATTCCTAATCTTTTTTTTAAAATGTGGTTCTGATATATGTTCGCTCCATTGTTTCCCGTAAGGTCATGAAAAGAGTATGCAGTATATTGATGTTTACTTTCTCTACTAGTATAGTAAGTAGAAGTATTGTATTCCACCCAAAAATTCGATACCGAGATTTCACCGGAAATATATGTTTTGAGGCTCCATTTCCATTTTTGGAAACATGTCCGTGTGTGTGTGTGTGTGTGTGTGTGTGTGTGTGTGAACAGCATAACTCAGAAACAAACGGTTGGATAAACACCAAACTTGGTATTTAGGTTCAGTATCTTCCAGAGATGCGACACGAAGCTTTTCAAGAAAATTCCCCCACCCCAGATTAGCCTTTACATGGAACATTTTTCGAAAATTTCAATTTTCTCAAAAACGGCTTTAACGATTTTGATTAAAATATCATATGTTTAAGATATTTTCATGACAAATGAAATGTATATCTCGAAGTTTCTGGAAATGTCTCCAAAAGTATTCTTCATTGTGAACGACTTTTGCATAACTGGTAAACCATAAGAGATAGACAAAAATTTACTACACAAAAATGTAGATCGCGTTAAATTACACAATTTATGTCATATATATTTTTTTGTTGAGTGAACCATTTTCGAGATATTGCTTGTTATTCCCTTAAATTTTCCAATACTTATACTTTTTCTCAAATTCGTTATTCATTTTTTTTGTCCTGGTAATGCAAAGAGAATGGAATACTCCACATAGGAACGAGCTCTTAAAATATTTGACTATCGCTTAAAGCCTACCAATTCCCCTTGCATCTACAAGAAAATTAGTAATAAGATTAACATCGTGATATCTCGATTAACATGAAGCATATAGGGAATAAGCGTTTGTAAAAATAGTTTGTACAAGAGTAGAAAAAGTCATGTGAGTGTAACACATTAGATTTTTTATGTCCTGGACATGCAAAGAGCGCTTAAAAGATTTGACTATCGCTTAAAACCTACCATATTCCCCTTGCATCTACAAGAAAATTAGCAATAAGATTGACATCTCGATATCTCAATTAACATGAAGCATATGGAGAATAAGCGTTTGTAAAAACAGTTTGTACAAAAGTACAGAAAGTCATGTGAGTGTAACAGATCAGATTTTTAAATATTTAACTGTCGCATATTACATACCTACGAGGTGTGATAAAAAAATAACGTATTGTTTAATTTCACGAGCTTTATAATCCAATGTTCAGCACTTTTGCTTTATCTTGTTGGTACACATGTTCCTGATCGTATATACTGCGTGCTCCTGGTTACTACACAAAATCTGTATAGAAACCTATATCGGCAGTATAAACTGGAACTACTCTGTATTCACTCCTAGGTTGATCCGCGCCAAAATAAACCCACGTGACCAGTGTGCCGCGGTACAACACAGCAGCACTGCATGCAGGAAAGTAGTCCCATCTTAATAATCTGAATTTTGGAATGAATTTATCCTTAAATAGTATAATATTCTATACAAATACCTAAGAGTTTAATAAACGCTGATTTATACCCTTTAACAGAGCTACAAGTCCGAACATGCATTTCGTATGTCACCTGGTATCTGGGCATGCGCAGAATATTGTTAACAGCCAGGAATCAGCACTTTCTATTTATTGTCATGGTGGACGGCAAATTTGCTCTTGCGTCTTCGTCGACTTACGTAAAGCATAAGCCGGGCAAACCATTCCAGCAGTGGTGAAAAAAAAAACAAATCAAAAAAACAATAGTGTTGAATATTTATTATGCGTTGGGTGAGGAATATCCAACACCTCCCAAGAAAGAAGTGGGGAAATTAGCTTCCGAGTTCACCGGTGTTCGAGTATAAACAGTGCTCGTAAAGAAAAATCTGAAACGGGAAAAGTGGTTACACCCGGTAAAAAAAAAAGAAAGTATGAAATATGCGATGCAAGAAAGTGACAATTTTGTGAAATAAATAAATTGAGTTTTATTTATGGACGCTCTTTAACTACTATGGTCCTTAGCGTCCTACTCTATATTGGGCGTGAAAGACCGGAAATTTTGCTTAGAGGCCTGTTATCAGGCTTGAGGTTCTTTTACGTGCCGGAAATCTACGACATGGGACCACCAGCTTTACTTCCCTTCGGAAGGAAGCCATGCTAAAGACTTTTACGCCTGAAGAAATCCATCGCCCACCGCCGGGCCATTGTGAAGGATGCAATTCGCGTAACAGTGCACAATTTCTTTTTTAAAAATAAGCCGTCAACATTTGTTAAGTGCCATTTCTAGAGAGCGAATAAATGTAGGTTATCGCATACGTTTACCTTCTTTTAGCTCGTTTCTTTTAGAATTAAAATTAACAATTATTATTATTATTATTATTATTATTATTATTATTATTATTACATGTGCAAACATTTATTTTGTTGTAACTATCAGTCTTATCTCCTTTAACCCCTATGACTACTTCTGACGCGGGTGGCGGATGGATACTTTATAGCGGTGCACTGGTTACTTAGGTTTTATTTTGGCGCGGATCAACCTAAGAGTGAATACAGTATAGACAGAAAAGCATATTTATGAATAATTTATAGAATAGTCATAGTTATTGAATTAAAGTTGTCTAGCAAGTCGTATGAATGTAACACATCAGTTTTCAAGATTTAGTACTGTATAATTTTATAGCCCTCCCATCACGTTACATTACTTTGATAGAATATCTGTAGGGGTGTATGGGAACTGCAACGCTGGTGCTTTATAACCCTAACTGTAGTTGGTACAATGACTTTACGATTTCAAATGCCGAACATCCTTGAATAGTCGCCGAAATGTGTGTGTAAAGTGTTTCCTTTGGACTTTGACTTGTCAATAAGAGAAAATGGCTGTGGCTGGCCAAAGTCGATCTGCTTATCTACTCACACAACTCTCTCTCTCTCTCTCCGCCCCTCCCCACCAACACTATGATAAGTTTACTACTTGCTACATGAGGGTCATTCTCTCAGGCAGAATTAAAATGTTTCCTTAAAAGTATTCCCACATGTATGTTGGCCATGGATGTGATACCACTGCAATACACAGTTGTTTTATTCTAAGAAAATGTTATGGTTGGATGACCTGGGTAATTCTGGTAAAACATGGTGCATTGTCGTGAATCCTTCCTCGGCAGAGGCATAATTTAAGAAAAATGCTAGGTTTCTAACCCTAATTTTGTTTGGATATTGGTCTCAACCGTCATTTTATTTGCTTCATGACCAGCTTTTGAAGGCAGCGTGTTTCACTGCATAGGCTACCCAACGGTTTGAGTATTCATTTTTTGGGAAGAGCTGAGAAAGGGACGGGATCTGTCGAGGACACTGATGGCTGTAGCGAACATCTGTATTAGAAGTCAGTTAAAAGCTTTGAGGAGGTCAAAAGCCGGCTAGGGGGCAGGCAAATCTAAAGCCAACTTGATTTTCTCAAAAGTAACTGAAAATATTTTTATTTTAGTAATATATATTTAAGATATATTCGTTATAAACATGTATACGTTGAAATTTCTGTGAATAGCCTGTGGAATGCTCTTCTTCTGGATTAATTTTAGGTAACTTTGTACAACTATAAACGATGGACAAAACCTTACTTCACAAAAAATGTAGATCTCTTTTAAGACACACAATTTATGTCATAAATTTTTAGGCATAAAACATTTTCGATATATTAGTTTTTATTAGTTTCAATTTTTAAGTACTTTACACCTTTTTGAAGAGATAAGTTTCATTCGTTGGTTTCTCGTAGCCATGCAAAGAGTTGATTTCAAAGCCGGCATATAGCGATCCCCTTCTAAAACATCTGACTATCGCATCAGCTAACTTATCCCCACTTGTACCCTACAGCGGCATCGGTAATAAAATAATTTCTGCACATGTTTATCTCAAAACAGATAGAACATCTTAATATGGGATTTTTGGTAGTATACAGTACTTCCTTTATATACCGTTTGCAGATTTTCTTTATTCATATGCCTCAAAACGTGTATTTCTGGTGGATAGAGGAATAGAGAAATATACAAGACACCAGCTACCGATACTATACCAACGCAAATTTGAGTTACCCAGTCACTCTATTGGCACGAATCGAACCCAAGGCTACGGCGATAGACCTGTTTTGCATGTCTACAGAACTCAGAATGGCAAGATCATCTTGCTGGCGACCTTGAAGACACCTGTTGAACGGGCGGGCGTGTCTATTGCCATAAACCAGCGAGAATATTTCAGTTCCCTTTCAAAATTGAACTTCAGTCATTTTCAAATTTACAGTAATTTACATTGCAGTCCTTTTAATCATTCTCTTTCCTTGGCCTTTTTACCGCCAGTGTAACGAGGTCTACACCGAAAATAAAACAGGTTCCAAATGGCAAATGTCACCCAAAGGTCATCAAATTCGTGTTTAACTATCTGTCCATGTCTTAAATTTTAGAGATGGAACGCAAATGTTTCATCAAATTTGTGGCTCCTCTAGTCATATCAAATGGCTAAGTCTCTAATGAGGATTTCTTAAAAAAAATGGAGTTTAAATCTCTGCTAGTATCTATTGCAGTGTTACCACAAGCAAGACGTGAAATTTAGAGAGAGACAGACAACTTAGAAACATAGTATTTTCTGAGAAATAGAAAAATTAGCAATAATAAAAACGACAATAATATTTTATTAGAATTTTACACTTATTTACATTAGACATTTATACTTCATGCATAAAATTATTAAATAAAAGTTAAGTTATTTTAGTTCTCTTTTTCTCCAATTATTACTTTTATACCTCCTGGTAAATAAGTGAACATATGAGCACGAGTAACATACAGATTTCTATTAATTGAGCTTGTTATTATCCCCATTTGAAAATTCTATTTTCTCTTGTTATAAGCAAGAATCCCAATACGTATTACGATGTCTTTAACCCAAATTTAAATGTCCCACCCTTTTCTTAAAATACCACTGTCAACTTTCTGACGTATCATACTCACATGACTTTCTCTACCTACTACAGTTTTACACAATACCTTATACACTATAGCAAGGGTGGCGAAAACGACTTCCTTCCGCGAGTCACCAAATATGCAACACGCACTGTATCACTCAACAGCATGTGAAAAACAAACGGACGGTTGCAGAGAGGGAACGGAGCCTGCGAGTCAAAATAACTCACGAGTCACGTTTTCGCCACCTCTGCACTATAGTATTCATATAAAAAGTTATTTTTCTACTCCTTTTACGTTACGATAAATTTTTACTACAAACTATCTCAATTAAGCAATATAGACTTGGTTGTTTCCATGATACGGAACACAAAAAGCAACTGCTATCATATCGTTAAGTTAGTTATTAATATGCTGGGGGGGGGGAGAATTTCCTTTTTTTACAAAGATTCTGCATAGATGTCGCACGAGTTGCGTCTGGAAGACAAAGAACGAACATTTCGAAAACCGCTAATGCTACAGAAAACATCTTTCGGCAAAAATGGTATATTTCAATGTACTGCATTTGAGAGTATGCTTTTGTTTTACGTTAAACATACATTCAGAATGAAGAGGAATTCGCGGGCTATTCACAGAAGATTCAAGATATACCTGCAGTTTATAAGTGGTGAAAACTCTTTAAACATATGGCATTTAAAAAACTAGCGCCAATTTTGGAAAATGAAAGAAATAAAACATTTTCCATCTATAGTGCACTTTGGGATGAGGGTGAAGGTATTTTCTTGAAAACTTCCGCCTGGCATGCTTTAAACATTATTTGATTCAAGCATAAAATTTGGTATTTATCTACCTGTCATTTTTTAGCTAAGCTGCCTCCCCCCCCTCTCTCTCAAGCACGCGCGACACACACATATACAGGCTATTTTTTGTGTTTAGCGGACCTCACAATATGTATTTCCACTAAAATCTGTATCGAACTTTTGGAGAGAATACAAAACCTCCTCCACCTATCTGCCATATGTAAGCGACAAAGTAATATCATTCTTCCAATTGATATTCGACTATCTTGTGTGATAGTTATAATTAAAGAGCGGATCAGAGTGACCGTTTTTATGAGGTTAACATAACTTGTAGTATACTCTGTTTATGTTAAGGAGTGAGGATGAATCCAGATGTAAACAACGGGCGCGTACTCTACAGTGCTCGTATAGATTGTATCAAAAGAATACGTATACTATACTGTACATGACGACTGTTAATGTTTTTATTCCGTGTTATAGAACACTACGTTTTAATGTATGTAAAGTAAGTATACTGCATAGTCTATGCATTACAGTGGACAATAATATACATGGGGAGATTGTAAAAAGCGAACATTCTCCGTCTCTCCTTAAAAGCTATATCGTGAGAAACTCCTTTATCGCAAGAGGTAATAGGTGCATATGAATAATACACTTATATTATTGGCTGATATATTTCTTACTCTGCGAAGCGGAACATTGTGCCTACTACGGTATATTTCTTTACCCACCGTCTGTATCCAAGGGAAACGAGCCAAAACATTATACTCTCTGCATCGACAGCTTGAACTCACGGAGCAGGTCACTCTAATCCACCCTCTAGTTATAATTATGATTAATAATGCCTACTAAGTGAAAAGGGTTATTCTTCAGCATTTTAATTCAAACTATTTTAAGGAATTTTCAGGCAAGTGAATGTGAATGGATAAATTAATTAGTTAATGTTATATCATGCACAATTAAAATCCTCTTCAGGCCAAAAGTTTGGATTTGAAGCAGCAAGGTTATATTGACGATTTACGGACATATTTTAATTCAAAGCCCTGGTTAACCGCATATCCTATAGTTTGCTTTAACATTAGTAAAGCTACTACTGTGAATTTTGCACTCTAAATTATTCCCAAACATTTGTATTTCTGAGAAAAATATTGGAAAACACCACAGAGCTTGTAAGTTGGAAGCGGAAGATATTCCTAAGGTGACTTTTCCCTTGAACACAAATACAGACTTTTTGTGTGACTATCCATAACAATAATAATAATAATAATAATAATAATAATAATAATAATAATGCAACTGCAAAATGAGTATAAATAGCTGTACGCGCTAAAATATGCAACAAATATAAATTTTTCATAATTTTGAACACTGCAAATACAATTTGCCTGAATCTATGAGGAATTTAGTGAAAGTGGGTCTATATCGTTATTTACCAAAAGTCTGCCCTATCTATGGCACACTGCGTACCTCCATAGTTTTGGGTTTAACTGCTAGTCTGTTTTTAAAATTTTCAAGCATGGTAAATCATTTTATTCTAAACAATTTGATACAGATTCTTGAAATTCTCCACATTCTTTCAGAATGCGTGGAAGTTTGGTACTGTGAATTGATTTTGCTACAATTAAAACAATAAATACAAAAATAGTTTTTACCACAGAATAAAGCAAACAATGTTGAACATTTAAAGTTATACTTTATGTCTGAACGAACCATTAAAGCTTCACTAAAACAGAGCACAATATTGCGAAATTGTAATCTATTAAAAGATTATCTTCTTCGATTTTGAGGAATTTGATTTCCCAGTAATTATGATTATTTAAGTTCAAACATTTTAAAGCAGCTGATTATTGTAGCTGAATGGAATTTGACAGGCACACGAAAATTGTTAAGATCTAACAATAAATGTATAGGTTAGAAATTTCAGGAGCTCTACCCATAATTAGTATAATTAATATTATAATAGTAAAATTTCCTACCCTCCGTTAAGCTTGGAAAGCGTGAGTGAGTGTGCCCCATTGTAAAACTAATTAAACCGAACGATAATCTACAGATCTACACGTTATTAACATAGTCAGTTGTTTCTCAAGTCAAAGCCCCCAACATGATTATGGACGTTAAAGTGGGCTGTTGAATAGCGGAACATTTAAAGATTTAATGTGATAGTCTAAAAACAAGTTCTGATCAAATACAATTGGGAATGATGCGGTTGTAATTCTGAAATGGTATCTGAACATCATCAACCTGAAGGAAGGAAATACGCGTTGTCTTTGTATCTTCTCCACGCTAGGCTGCTGAACCAAGTATACAGAGGAAGCAGGAAAGAGATTGTTTCCGTATTTCACATTCTAGCCTCCTCTTTTATCACATTTTACTCCAGAAGGACGTCTGAGAGGCATTTAGTAATGGTTATGATCAAGGAAATAGCTCGGCTATAAAGCCTACAAAACATTTTAGAGACTTAATTTTATTTGCACAAACTTGCCCCCTCTCAATGACGTTTTCAACTGTTCCTATAGCCAAGTATAAGATATTTGTTATACAACGGAGGAGGGCAGCTCGCGAGCTGCGGCCTACACAAATCTACTGTGGCTACCACGCCCCAAGAAGAAGGGATGAAGTGACGGAACCGCAGGAGGTTACAGGTCATAGGCAGAGATGCCACAAAGACGCACGAAAGTCCGTAATAGTTCCAGGTTCGAAAATTAAAATTAAATTGAGTTTTATTTATTGACGCTCTTTAACTGCTGTGGTCCTTAGCGTCGCATTCTATATTGTGCGTGAAAGATCGATAATTTTGCTTAAAGGCCTCTTTATCAGGCTTGAGGTTCTTTTACGTACCGTAAATCTACGACACGGGACCACCGGCTTTACTTCCCTTCCGAAGGAAGCTATGCTAAGGATTTTTACACCCGAAAAAATCTATTGCCCTCCGCCGGGTTTGAACCCGCGACCTCAGGACTAGAGCTAGCCACTACACCACGGAGGACAACTTCCAGGTTCGAAGAACCGTCTAGGCAGCTTCGTGCTGGACCCGTCGACCAAGCAGCCTTCCGGCGTCCACGGGGAGTACCTACCCCTTCCTTTGAGCAAGTATCCGCGCCATCTGTCCGATTCCGCCATACGCTAGGAAACTAGAAGCATCCTGAAAGATATGAAGGAAAAGATCCCAGCATTCGCCTACCCACCAGGGAAAGCCACGAAAAACCCGTCAGAATAAGCGGTCGACGGAAATCGAACCCGGGACCTCCCGAATGCGAGCCTCACACGTTACCTCGTTCGGTACAGCCAAGTACACTTACGAGAGGGCTGCTTTTATAGCAGCGTTTTTATATAACGTGTCAAAATATTCTCAGTGAAAAAGTCTTATTCGCGTCAGCTGCTTTTAGTAGTGTTTGACACTAGTTATTACTACTTATGGCTCCACAGCCGGTGGGCACTATGATAAAAGAATTGAGATTATATTTAAAAAGGGATCTTTGGGAAGAAAACGTTCCAGGCCTATGTTTAGGGTACCTCCCCGGCATTTGACAGCCATGAGAAATGAGGAAAACCTATCAGGGAGACGGTCTCTCGCTCACGAGTTTGTGCTTGAACGAGCCCGGCCACAGTCCCTTAAATTTTCTTTCAAGAATGAATTACTGTTTAAAACCTGGTCCACAAAACAGGTAGGATAACCTGAAAGGCAAGTTTTAAACCAAGGGCCAAAACATAAAATTTTATGATTCACAATATTAAACAGAACGACAATGCAGTTCTATACGTGCATCGTAAACAACATGAGAAGCCGATTTTACGACCAATGGCATTTTTCAAGCAGCTGGCAATTCAACCACCCAATTAACCAATCACGGCGTTAATTATAGCACATTTTGCAAACACCGTCACTGTGTTTCATTCCTACATAAACATATTAATCCCAAGGTTATGATCTGATGTTTGTGGCTTCAAAGCCCAGAACCAGTTGAAAACATGTTTAGAATACAAACGTTTATCGCAGAAACAGTGGGGTGCGAGGCATTTCCATGCAAAACTCTGCCTCTGACAACTAGAGACTTGATATTTACCAGAGGTGTCACTTCGATATTTTTAAAAAAAATATTTCGTTATTTTATTAATAAGATTATTTCTATCATTTGGTGTTTTATAAATTCACCCATTCTTGGATCCGTTCGGCTATTACTTTGGAGTTTATGAGTTGAACAAGTTATGGACTTTAACTATTTAGAAGTTTACATTGGCAAAGATAGAACAAAAGATGTAAATAGAAAACTAAATTATTCCAACGTGTATGTGGAACAATGAGGCAGTGTTTTTAACACTTAAATGATTTCAGTCAAATTATACAACATGTAAATTCAATAACAGCCCGCCTTGAAGCAATATGTGTATGTAATAATTTGTAAAATGTATGTAACAGTCATTGCATATGCTCATATTAGTGTATCCATGTGTAATAATGTTATATGAATATATTACGTAATTTAATAATATAGGAGCTGTGAGAATAATAAGTTAAAAAGTTGTAACAATGAGATAACAATGAGGTAACCTTGAGTCAATATTGAGCAAGAAAGTTTAACAGTACTACTTGTGATTATTGAAGTAACAATAATGTAATTTTAGTGACAGTTTATAAAATAGCCAATCAACAACCAGAAAAAAAAAACTTTAGTTAAATGCAGATTATATTGGAGTAGGATTAGCCAATCAGAGACCTGAAATACAGAAATTTACAAGTTTAGAAGGTTGAAATCTATTCAGTTGCCTGCAAACAGTGTTCCTAACCGAACGCGAGACACATCCTCGAGAGATTTAACACGTATTAGTGTGGGACGAAAAAATAGTTTACGTGTTAAAAAATGCAAGTAATTCATAAAATAATCTCACAGCTCTATATCAGTGAAGTGTTATTTAAATTGTGTCAAGGATTAATAAATGCAATGAAGTAAAATTATAATCTGTGTAAGCCTACACCACAGCCCTACTAAGAGAAACGTGTCTCTAACAAATACTGACGCAGCCGAGGCAAACATAAATATAATATTTAAAGAAACATTAAAAATACATTTGGGACGAAGGCTACCGTAAACTGTTTACTATACGTGCGGTTGCACCTACTACAACTTCGGCTCCCCAACAGTTGAAATATAATACAACTCCTTCAATACAAACGACTTCAACCATCAGAAGAAATTTAGCAAAGAAGGTTCGCAAAGAAACTCTGCTGATATTTTATAAGGTTTTAGCAGTTCCTGCACTATTATATGGATCTGAATGTTGGACCTTAAATAAAGATTCTTTGAGACGGATAGAAGCTGTGGAAATGAAATTCTTAAGGTTTGTAGCAGATTATACTCTAATGGACAAACAGAGAAGTGGAGATATCAGAGAACAACTGGGAATATTTAAACTAACGGACAACATAGCAGAATACAGGAAAAACTGGCACAACCATGTCTGCAGAATAGAATATTATAGGATTCCCCAAAGAGCACTAAATTATAAACCAAGAGGAAGCCTGGGAAGACCTGCTAGAAGATGAATGGAGCAGCTTTATTTTGGAGTCGGAACAGATCACCAGTGCTCTAATCCTTGTTTGTATGATGATGATGACTTATTTTAGGATTATAAGATCAATGTTTAATTAAAACAATTAATATCAAAAATAAAGGAGCAAATAATCGATATGGAAGAGACCGAGAAAACAGACATTGCCTGTTTTATACTAAGCACATGGTTTGGGCAGAGTTTTGTGATAACGACAAGAATAGTAATAAGTTTAAATTATTTAAAATGTTTGTGTCGTTCCTTATCATCACGTTAGCACCCTCTGCTTCTTTACGATACCCAAATTCCTCTGTTACTTAGATCATGAAAATATGAACATCAAATATATTTACAGGCCAGGAGCCGAGTTTTTTATGGGTGTGATTTTTACCACTGTTTTTGTGATGAATGATTTACATTCTAGACATGTATTCAATCCATTCTGGGCGTTCGCTCGGATAAATCCCCTACGAGTTAAAAACAATGAAAAGTAAAATTTACCTGCTATTAAAATCTATAAATTCTCTTTCTCTATTTCGTCTTTGTAAGAATTGTTCCATTTGTCGTGTTTTTAAAATTAAAATGTTAGCTTATTCCAGGACGTAAAGCGGCATTATGCCTCCCCTTGCAATGAAAACAGCGCAAGAATATAGTAGGTATAAACTAAGAGCGCTAAATTTTACAACTTATTGTCTCGTTTTTCGTTGTTCTGTGGCTCCGTTAAATGTAAACGTATACATTTTATACCATTCATTTTCACATTCTTCCGTTTATTTATTTTTTCCTTCAATATCCAAAGTACCTGAAGATAAAATTGCTCTTTGTACTCTGAAATGGTAAAAAATCACATTTTTGTTTTATGCACCAATAAAATCTCTATTTTTCCAGTTTCAGAAAATATATACTTTTGGGGGGTTAAGAGGTTTTTAAGACATTTAAATTCCATTTAAATGCTAGTCTACATTCCTTTAAAGCTGTCATGCAACATTTTAGAACATTTTTGTATCTTTTAACAACGAATGACTATATCATGCCCAGCGAGCAGTTCAGCAATTAACAAAAGAGGCCAGGACCAAGAGAAGAAAATCGCAAAAGCTGACGCAATCTAGGAATGAAGGTGCAGATGATTATGACCCTGGAATGTACGGAAGTGTGCCAGAATTTTAATGTTCAAACTTTAAATTCAGTTTTCACAAAACAACATTTATGGATACTTATGTACCTTTTTCTCAGAAAGTAGGAGAGGTAGAGAGCTGAAATTTTCAGCACATATATACAACACATAGATAAAACTTTCTGAACCACAATTATAATTTTATAATGTATATTAGTGATATTAAGAAAGCAACAACGTTGCAAATGTTCCTCATTTTTACTTTTTTGAGTTTGCAAATAAATTTTTTTTTCAATTTTTAGTAAACTGATATACATAACTAAATGATTGAGGTTCAGAAGATAGCTGATTATACTAAGAACAAGCTTGCAAAAGTGTGATTCTGTATTGCAAAAGTAGTATCAGAGAAAAAGCTACATGAATTCACATGTTTTAAGACTAAATTTTATTATTTTTCTGCTGAATGAAATTATTTTTATGGACGCAACTACATGAGCTGTCAATGCAAACAACCACTTCAAATAATTGTCACGAGGTATAGAATAATTCATAAAAATATCAGGAAAAACCATTGAAAACTCTTAAGAGCAGTGGTATTTTAACATACTTAAGGTGTAATTTCCACGTGTTCAGAATACCTTGTCCCCTTAAGGAAAGCAATCCGTTCAAGGACAACATCATCGAGGTTTGTACCTTTTTCAAGCTCCGTTCCATCCTCATTAATCAAAGTCATCTCTCCGCGTTGGTATTCCTAACATTTGTTTTTTCTGATAGTTCGCATTCAGTAAGTCCTTTTTGTAAATTTCCCATATTCATCCTTTGAACAGTTTTCATATGTTGGAAACTAAATTAAACTTCTTCTTCTTTCTCTGTTTAACCTCCTCTTATGTAGGACTTACAACCCCCAGGACTTACAGGCCTGGGGTCAGAGGCCCGTCGAGGAGCAGACACTCATGGATCAGACAGAATATCCAGTTGGGTGATCAGCCCGATGCCTGGTATGGGAGGAAGGAAGTAGATGAAACGAAATGATGGTGAAATGGATGAAAGGAAAGGTGATGATGGAGCAGTTGGTGGAAGAATGGCGGGGGAAACCGGAGAACCCGGAGAAAACCCACCCAGACGCCGCTGTGTCCACCACAAATCCCACATGCGGGTCCCTGGGATTGAACCCGGGCCGCCTCGGTGAGAGGTCTAACTACTCGGCCACGGCGCCGCCTCGGAAACTAAATTAAACGAGAAAATAAATTTAAATACAAGTAATTCCACATACTAAGGTGCGAAATGTAATGAAAGCCTTTCAATGAACCTCCAACAGTGCACCAGAACAGTTGACATCTAAAAGACGCAATTTTTAAAAGTCGCTGACACAAGTGTTTAATACATAAAACGCAAGTGGTAATGGTTACGCTTTCATTAAGTAATTTACTTTGCCAACTGCAATTGGTAGGTACAAAACACAGGCACCCTGGCCTCAAGTGGAAGAGTGCATCTTCGTGGAACGTGATTCGTGCTGCCTGAATAAGGCGCTTCCTTATACGGAAGGACGATTGTCTTGACCTTCTTCACGTTCATTACTTTTGAATGAATGTCCACTACTGATAAGATACTCAAAACCTGTTGAGTAACACTGTCAATATCTTGTAAACTTGAATCGTCGCCGCATTGTTTCGGTGTCCTGCCTTGCACGGAACTCTTGGTTATGACATCGACGACCATCATCACTTCCTAGTCATGAAGAGGCAGTAGGGAAGTAGGCAAGTGTTTCTGGGTCACACACACACTCTCTGCAAACGAAAGTGAGTGTAGTGGTACCACTTGTTCACGTGCGTGTATCAAACTCACTTTCTATTTCGTCGCGCAGGGGCGGGCGGACATTTTGGGAAAAGGAACTTGTTCAAACAAAAGGAATGTTCCTTGCTTATTGTGAAAACCTGTTGCTGGCCAAGAGTGCCTGGCTTCGTTGAGAACCGGACAGAGATGTATGATACACGATAATTTTCATATACATATGTATGTATCAATGATTACTTTCGTTTGAGCTTTGCTTTTGCAATATGAAACATACTTGTAAGGCTAAAAATTTCTAAACAACAACAGGAAACAATCTCATAATCGGATCGAGCGTAACGGTAACATGTGACACTCGTTTTAGGGAAGGTCGATTTCAAAAAAACTTAGTTTTTTCTCGAATTTTTCCTTATCGCTAAGCAAATTCTCTTGTTCCTCATTACCTCTCATTTAATTTCCCTCCATCTTTCAGAGTTGCAGGGTCAGGGCGCACTGGACGGTGGTATGCGGAAGATATCCTTGAGGAGAAAAATGCCTCTCTCCTGGTATCGAGACCTTCTACCCGTATCTTCCGTGAGGATACAGGAATATCAAAGGAGCACTCTGCGGGATGCACTGCATGGAAAGGTTAGGTACTCCCTTGCGTTGTGCCTGTCGCCGCCAGCTCCGATAATCCTTCACATTTCTTGCTCCCGTATGTTAAGTGGATGCAATGATCCATGTATTGGCTGCAATACTGAAAATTCCCCTCCGTTACCAAACTGTCTTATAACCTAAACCTATCTCGTAAATGGGTAAATCTACAAAAAGCCATCTAACACAAATGGCATACTTTACTATAATCTGTAATAAGCTCCTGTCTCTTTATAATTTGCTATTATTTAAAATTCGATGGGAACGAAAAGGAAAATTCAATATATGCATTCTCCCACGCCAATATCTCAAACATGTGACAATTTAATCAGTATCGCCGAGTCCATATTTGAAAAAAAATTACATTTCTTTAATGTAAAGGGTTGTTTGGGTGAGCGAAATTTCGTGAAAGTCTTTCCTTGCATTTTTAAAATCTGTTGGACTTAAAACAGAAAGTTTTATATTTATCCGATTTTTCGTTTCTATGCTTTTCTAAAAAAAAAAATATTTTTGGGGGAGGGGATGATGGTTCAATAATTCTTAATGCCGAGTTTTTGAGTTGACAATATTTTCTCTACCGGCCCTTCCATTCCATGGGTGTTTGACAGGAAATCTAACGAGGGGAAAAATTCTGATGTGCTACATTCACATGACTTTCTCTACTCTCTATCGTTTTAGCGGTGTAGAAACTATTCTTACAAAAGCTTATTTTTCTATCTACATTTTAATCCAAATAAACTTTGAGAAACAGCTAATTTATACATTTATGTTAAAAGGACTTTAAGGAATGACCAAGTAAAGAGCAAATCTAACGAGTAATAACGGATCTCTAGGAAATGGCTTATGTCACAAAAAAAAGTTATTTAAAATAAATTGTATTTTTAAGAGATCTACATTTCTTGTGTAGTACATTTTCGTCTATGGCTTAACGTTTACTGCTATACAAGATTATATAAAATTCTTTCCGAATGAAGAGGACTTCGAAGGCTATTCCCAGAAAATTCAAGATATACATTGTATTTGTCATGTAAATGTCATTAAATGTGGTATTTTAATCAAATCTTTAAGAGTCATTTAAAAAAAATTAAAATTTCGAAAATCTTCGATGTAAAGGACAGTTTGGAGTGGGGGTATTTTCTTGAAAATCCTCGTAGGACATCTTTAGAAGGTACTGACCACTGAATTCCAACCTGTTTTTTTAAGAGCTACGGTTCAAAGGTTCAAGTCCATAGTTCACCCCACCTACTATATTGGAAAAGATTGACAAGCTAAACGACTCAAATTTCGGTCCTTGGTAGTACGAGTGGAAATGAGGGAAGCTCCCTTATCTCTTCTCTCTGTTAGGTTGGGTATCCCTGGTACTGACCCTAAATACCACACATACATATACACACACACAAACACACACACACAAACACACACATACACACACAAGCGCGACCTTTTTCTAAAAAATGTGTTTTAGGATTCAGGGGGCCTCAAAACATGTATTTCCGTTGAAAACCCTGTACAGAATTTGTGGTTGGAATGCAATACCTTCTCCACCTATGTACTGGCACAGAAAGTAAAAGAAGAGAAATGTCGTATTTTACCTATTCCATGTTTTTTAAAAAAGTTCAGAGGGGCCTCATGGTGTGTATTTCTTACATTTCTACCAAAATGTAAATAACTTGTATTTTATTTCATAATTTTAGTAGTACAAAGTTCTTGAGATATAAGCATTATTTTACAGTATCGTGGGTTATTGGCCGCTGGGTTCAAAGTTCTGATGTTTGCCGACCCTCATCTTATGAATGAATATCAAGGCTAGTGAATAAAGGTCAAGTGTCTACACATAAAATTCTAAAGGAAGGGTGTGTTTTTAAAGACGATTACGATTTGTTATATGATTCATAATACAATAATGATTGCAAAATACGTGATTTCTTTCATCCGCCTTTCTTTACGGCTTGCCTATAATGATGTGGGTACTATGCTGCAGCCAAATATTCTATACTGATATTTCACCAGAAATACACGTTTTGAGCCCATGAATTCCCCCCAAAAAAGGTTTTTAGAAAGAAGCACATGCGCGAGTGCTCTTGCCTGTGTGTGTACACTTCATGTTTAATTCCTGCATCCGGATGCATGGCGAAGATTTTCACTAAACTGCCCCATCCTTTACAAACATTTCTTTTCATGGATAACATATTATCGATGTTCTATTTTCTCAAAAAGTCTCTTAACGATCAAACGTATCTCTCTAACTTTCTGTGAATAGCCTATGTAGTGTTTTTTCATTCTAATTGAATTCTATGTAACTGAGAAACTATAACTCAGATAGAAACTTACGACAGGAAAGATGTAAGTTTCCTTTAGGATTTTTTCTTTTGTTCGTCTGAATTTTCCAATATTTTAAGCAACACGCTTTTGAAATGTTATGTTTCGTACCTTTGTTTTTCGTGAGGCCATGCAAAGAATATGCAATATCAAGGCCAGACACATACACATGCTTGCTTTTAAAATATATCAACTTGTAATGAAAATGTGTTTTGATTTGATGCAGGAAAAAATGTCAAAAGTCAGGAATTATGAACGAGTTTTACGACTTCAGACTTTATTTCTCTGTCAGTTTATATCACATGTCGAAGGCATTGTCAGATATAAGATATATTAAAAAACACCTAATCTACCACTCTACTCTAAAATCATTTTTAAACGCCAACATGAAAAAGGTTGAAAAATTGATGCAATTTTAATAAATTATAAAAATAATCAAAGGAAAATATTGGAAAATGTCACTGTTATATACTTGTCCTTTCTCCGTTTTAAAAATGATAATTTTGTTGTAAGTTGATTTGAATACTAGACCACTACTTTCTGGAATCACTCTATGTTGACTTGACAGTTTAAATATCTACTATTTACTGCAGAAACACTATCATTCAGAACGTAGGAATTCATTTAAATTCTATAGGCCTAGAAGTTTCCCCTAAATATGTTTTCCAAACGGTCCTAGGCTCATAAATACAGTATAACATGGCCTGTGTTTTCCTCTATATCTATTTGGGACCGCTTTCTCCACTTGCCTATTACTTTGAGAGAGCCAGTTCCAGGAAATCACTGGATCCCAGCTTCAGACGCTTTGTCTGAGCTATAAAGTTAGGACAGCTTGAAGGCAAAATACGACCCAGTTCGTTCAAGGTTTACTATACTAACCAGCTTGGGCCAAAAAGTAATTCAAAACAGAAGCAGGGAATACCATTCCGTATTTATACGGTTTTCTCACAAGGATCTAAAATCTACATTGAACGATTTCCTCTTTCTAGAGATGCAAGATATTTAAAAAATGCAAGCTGTAAATGCTATTTTCTATAAATTTCGGTCCATTTGGCTGAAAATAACATCTTAAGTTTTTGTTTTTTATCTTGTTTAACTCTGCAGCACATTTTTTGCATATAGTTGTGCTGATTGTAAATTAATTGCCATAAAACTATATATGACTTGGCACTTGTGCTCAGATTATGCCCAGCTACAATTCTGAAATATTTATAATGGGGAAATTGGCTATCAAATAACGCAACACAAATACACAAGCACACTCACATTCGTACACCAGACTATGGGCACACCGAAACACCTCATATCTTAAGTTTACCTTTAGTAAACATTCAATAGTTTCGGAAGTTCATGCTTCAAAATTATTTTTCTTTAGTATATCCAGGCAATTTATCTGAATAGCAAACAAAACTGTCATACAATTGTTTATGCTAGTTTTAGTTCAGAAGAGAATGCTTTTTAAAGGAATTGCAAATGAATAACCTTTTACAACACATTTTTCTTAAAAATATTAAACACCCACGCACTCGATATGACAGTTTTAATTACTAAACATTTCAAAATATGCATGAAAATGTTCAGAAGAATTGGATGAAAACTACGTCGTGTGGAACATTTTGAATGAGCATAAGTTGGGAAAAAATACCAAAACTGAAACTTTGAAACGAAAATAATTTATTTACAGACCTTGTTACGTATAAATAAACGTCTAGAATATAAAAAACGGCAATTAGTTTTGAGAGAATCGCCTTCGAATGTCTTTTCATTGTCAAAAGAATTTCAGCGGTGCAATCGCTTACAGCAAAAGTATCCTATAAAATGCTAACGATTCCCTAACTCACATATCTTCATTCCGCCAGATTGCAATATCCAAGGAATTTGCACTGAAATACAACACATATATAACATGTTGTATCGTTGTATTGCAATTAACTGGAAACTCAGTTGATTTTTCTATCTACTTAACTAGTTAATTACGCTTTCGAAGCGTTGCTTTGGTAGCGTAATCGGTAGAGCACTGGCGTCCTGTGACGTAGACTCGAATACGTTTATTTACAGATTAAGAGCACTGGCTCTTATGCGCACGTGCTTGTGTTTTGCGTGTTCCAACTACTTAGTTAAGCACTCAAGAATATCTCGCTCGATAGATGCCTGAACACATGGTTAATAGATACTATGCATCCATTACGATGCAATAATGAAATAAAACAGATGGCTATCTTGATTTTTAAAATCTTGTTAACTTTGCGTTAACTATTGGTTCCATATAGTTAAGTTTGATTGTAGATTAATTGTCATATATGATTTGGCGCGAAAGCTCACGGTTCTTCCCAGTGGCAAACCTGAGGAATCTTAATGGGCGAATAGGTTATTAAATAACCGATAACACACGCGCGGGTGCGCACTCATATTCTCACAACAGATTTGCACACACTTAATTTCTTGGTAAACGCATCGTTTTCCTCGTTCGGAGAAATGTACACATCATAACTTATTGCCAATTTTAATAAATTATAGAAGTATTTCTTTCTATTACAGAGATCGTAAGTTATAATATTAATGATTGTTTTTTTAATACTGTAGAGCAAGGGTGGCGAAAACGACTTCCTTCCGCGAGTCACCAAATATGCAACACTCACTGCATCACTCAGCAGCATGTGAAAAACAAATGGACGGTTGCAGAGAGGGAACGGCGCCTGCGAGTCACGTTTTCGCCACCTCTGTTGTAGAGTATTTCGCTACTTGGTAGCATTGGCTCAGTAGTGAACTGGCACTTGTATGTCAGTTTTATATGGAGGATGACTCAGCATTGCAATGTGAGGCAATATTTTATATCATAACATGCTATGAATGCTAGAGTGATTGTAGTGTAAATTAATATTATTGTATGTACAGGATTTTAGATGTTTGTTAGCCATAAGTATTGTTAGGAAATAAGTTTACACGGTCTAACTGAAACTGACAATAGAAGTGGGTAACAAAAAACCTAGGGGTGAGTTGTTTATCAATGAGAAGAGACAAACAAATGACGTCATGGTAGCGTGCCTTTTTTTATATGGAGGGAATATCTTCCCTAGAGTAAATATGTTAGTAGTAGTGATTGGCTGACCAAAACAGACGCTAAAGTGGGCCGATTTGGTAACCAATAGGAGCTATATTATAATGTTTAGGCAATTCGAGGTGAAGGAGTATATATTCTCGAGCCATAAGCAAGTTTCGCGCAGTTCGGAAGAATCTCTCATGAGGTACACGTCGCACAGTTCTGAAGAATCTCTCACAAGGTGCACGTCGCAGAGTTAGTTACAAAAATGTAAATTACGCGAAGTAATTGGTGCGCGGCAACTTAACGACTGTAGTTACATTCAAAAATACCAGTTTCAGTCAGGCGTGTGTAAAGATTAAATATGTGAATTATTAATTAAGTGAGAGGGCAATAAAACTGTAGAAACAAATTATTTTATCAGTGTTATCTTTTAGCAACAACTCCTTTCCGTTTACACGCCCTGCTTAGAGATATTTGCTCGACTGAGTTATAATAGCTAGCCGGAGGACAAAGGACCCAAATTTAAAATAATAAAACAAGAGGCGCTCAACAAATAAGATAACACGGGCCAGAGAACTGCGACAAATATTAGTATCATCGAGAGCAACAGCAGAATCGTCAGAACCTAAGATAAAACACGGATTCCTTTCTTGATGTGCCGTCGAAAATAGTGTTCCAATATCAGGTATTCATTAAAATCACTGAAGAAAAACTCTACCTGGAAAGCTGACAGTATATAAAGCTTCCAGTCAATACTCGCAAGGTGTTCTGGTATAAGAACTTTCTGCTCAAATTCACCATATTCACCAGGCGTATGAAATATGTCTCCAAAACAGACAAAAGATGGGTAAGCTTCTCTCTCGTGGTTAGACGTATACCTTTTTCACTATAAGCTGAAGGAGAAGTAAATAAAACCACGTGACAAGACAGCACCTCATTGGCTGGTGGACAAATTACAACCTTTCCCGCTTAGCATCGGCTCTTCCTCTATAAAAAAAAAACAGTTCGGTTCACATCGTAACATTTTGTGGTTATTCTCGTGCCGAGAAATTTTAAGAACTCATTATTGTAACAGATTCACCTATAACTAAATGAACCGTTACAGCAAAGAGTTTAAGAGGCTATGCGCAGGCGCTGCAGTTGGTTTCCGGTTTCCGGCTGAGAATCTTCTGCTACTGTAGAAAACAAATGCGGTAAATGCAAAGAAGACAATTGTGTTAAATGCTTTTAACAAATACTGTGAAAAGTACCCACCTTTAATCGACAATAAATATGGTATGCATTGTTTAGCAATAATTGAACATCTTTGTTAGTGATGCAGAATTGTTGCTCGGATAGCTTGGTTCGCGCTTGTTTTCTGTGGTTTTCTAACCTATAGTGCTAATCGTTATTTAACTTGTTGACTCATAAAAGGTTAAAACAAAGGTGGTATACTGATATTAGTCATTAAATGAATGATTTCTAAAGGCTAGGGTTAAGAACAGTTTAATCAGTAGCTTTAATCACAGATGCAAAACTGTTCAGGTACAACTTTTATTTGTCTACTCTTAGTATTATGTGTTAGAAGTTTAGGATTTAAGGCAAAATATAGGAATAAGACATACGGTGTTTAAAAGCTAACGATCCCCAAGCTGCGCAGTATACTGTATTTGCATTCTGTCTGAAGCAATTTCCTCTCACGGGTCTTAGTTCGTCATCCTCCGCGTGGTGCTGCATTGTCCTTGGCGGAGTGATACATTTAAGTTTTGTTTACTTCTCCTTTCAGCTTATAGTGAAAATGGTATAGCATCAGAATCACTGTGTTGACCAGCAATTGAACAAGTAAACCGTTCAGCCGTCTCTTGCTTGTCGCACCCATTAGCACCAGACGAACTCGTTTGCTCAAAGAGAAAACGTCAGCCACACGAGTCTGGTTTCGTTTTTTGTTGGTTTCATTCTTTTTTCCTGCTAATTATATCAGTTTTTCTTCGCTGACATTGCCAATTGCGTAACAATAGAACAGGTGACACAATTCCAGCTTCCGGTAGCAAGATACAGCTTGTGAATTCATGTGATGGCATCTCTAGAAAGGTAAATATCGTGACATTTTTATTAAATTCCTATTATTTTATGCAAACCTAGAAGTAAACATTACTCTCTGGTTTCAAAACTATAGATGCACAATGGCTAACCGTTTGACAAGAGAATCTACTCTTAATGATATTGTCCAAAATTTTTAAAACAAGGTGGTGCTTTTCTAGTTAGATTTCAACTGAGATTATCTCGAAATTATTATAAATAAATTTTTCTCAAAAGATCGAACGTTTTCATTTTTTTAACATAATATGTTAAATATTCCGAAATAGAAACACATATTCTAAGCATAATAGATTTTTATATATAACATTATGTTTCCAAACATTTTAATCCAAATTTCAGCTCGCTTTCTTCAGGGACAGAGAAGATTTAAAGTGGTTATCAACTTAATTCCTCTAGTTTAATGGCTTGGAACAGAATTTCCTAATGTATAGCAGAAGCCATAACCGTAGTTTCCGAAGTCGCAGGTTCAAACGCGGTGGAGGGCGAAGGATATTTTTCGGGCGTAAAAATTCTTAGATGGCTTCCTTCGAAAGGGAAGTAAAGCCGGTGATCCCGTGTCGCAGACCTCAAGCCTGATAAACAGGCCTCTGAACAAAATTGCCGGTCTTTCACGCCCAGTATAGAATGTGACGCTAAGAACCACAGCAGTTAAAGAACGTTCATAAATAAAACTCAATTTAATTTTAGCCATTTTCTGCTTCATATAACTACTGAGCCATTTTTACTTTCTCTGTCGTCTATCTGTAGTAGGTAGAGGAAGTATTGTATTCCACCCCAAAATATGCAGATTCCACCAAAAATACATGTTTTGAAATCCTCTGAATCCAAAACAAAACTATTAGAAAAAGTCCATTATGCGTGTGTGTGTGTGCAATCAAGTGCGCACAGCATTAATTCAAAAACTAAAAGTTGGATGAATACCAAACTTAGTATTTAAGTTAAGCATCTCTCAAGGATGCGACACGGAGATTTTCAAGTCCCCCAAGCCTAAACTACAGCTTTACGTGGTAAAAATTGTTATTTCTTATTTTCTCATAACTGGCTCTAGCGATTTTGATTAAAATATCATACGCTCAAGATACTTGAATAGGTAATAAAATGCAGACATATCTCGAATTTTCCGCGAATAACCTGTGAAGTTCTCTTCATTAGGAATTAATTTTATATAATTTTGTATTTTTTGTGTAATTTTATAAGAGATAAACAAAAACGTCTAAAAAGATTAAATCTGGATAAGAAACACGTTTATATCCATTAATATGAAGTAGGTAAAATCAGGCTTTTGTAAGAATGTTTTACAGAAGAGATATAAAAATAAATGATAGTGGGAGAGAACGTCATATGAATGTAACATATAAGCATTTTAATAGTTTTATGCCCTTTATAGCTAGAGCTAGGACAAAATATCCACTGAGCGATTAATCAACATAACTACTGCCCTACCTATTACGTGACTTTGTACTGAATACACGGACCCAGGACTGCAAAGTCGACAGGCAGTAGTCCGCTTGCGTTACTGGTATGGTAGAGTTACTCTGTGAGCTCTGTGTTTATGTTCTGTTCTACCTATGCCTGTGGCACCCTTCCCCTCGCCGCACTGTCGTTACAAACCCGCTGTGTGCATACATTGTAAACCAAAGGTCCTAGCTTCGCTTAAAACATATAATTCCTACAGATACAATCTATGAAGTAACTGTTAATGATTGCCAAAGCCCGAGATTCGAATTTGATCTTCCGAATTACGCAGCAGAAATGCTACTCATTACATCATGGAGGTGAGAGCTTTGTGAGAGAAAGGCATCTGAAAATATGAAACATTTTCTCCTTTATTATTTTAGAAGCTAACATTTTTTCCAAGCTAGTAGTGTAGTGTAGTTTGAGGGTCGTTGTAGGATTCAGAGATTCTCGCACCTTGACCATTAGAAATCTTTTGAACTCAGTATGGGAACTCACGGACACAAATACTCATGTCCATGGCGGGATTCGAACCCGCGATCCTTTGCGCCACAGAGTGCCGAAGTCAGATGTTCCAGCGGCCGCGGCTATGCGGGGCTTCCTTTCTAAGCTACTTCCAACACATTGTGTACCGAAATTTTACAGATGGATTACCTTCAGGTATGCTGATATTGCTGTATTTGTAATGTAATGTACAATACTAATTATTATTAATAATAATTACAAAATTGCCTCTGGGTAAGTGGTTTGTAAGTTTGCGCAAAACAATACAATTCCTCTCAAAACAATAAAAATCTGATGACTTGCACAGAAAAATTTTATTCCAATTGTTTCTAAACAAACTGTTAAACAAAGCCTTCTACATAACTGCCAAGCATTCTAAAACAAATTCAGTTTTTTTGTGAATGGGGGATTTCAAGTTTATGTCATGATAAAAAAGAATGGGTGGATGAATGAGTATATATATGGGATCTTAACAAACGCGCGAGTCCAAAAGGCCGTGCTTGCTCTTATAATGCAAATGTATAAGTACTTATACTATGGAAAGAAGAAAGAACTCATTACTGTGAATCAACAGTGGAATAAAGTAGAGAAAGAAGAAATAATTAGCATAACATCTTACATAACAAACTTCAGATCACAAAGAACGGAATGCATTATTAAATATGCATATGTACTCTATTGTATTACGTAAAGAAAAATGAAACTAATATAGCTAAATAAGTAAAATAGCACTACAATAATATAGCAAATACACCCAGCGGAATTTACTTGGCTTTGTTAATATCCCCTTCTTGAGAACTTAGCTGTCTCGCCTTAAGTAACAATCAACCCATCCTCTCTTTCTGTTCGCAGCCTGCCAGTAGCGCCCAACGCACCCATATTCAATGTCATATAGGATCCTATAGGATCATATAGGATCGCGGGGCTTAAAGGATACTGAATGCGACTAAAGCCCAGTTATTGCTGAAAATAAGACCTAAAATAGGAGATTTTTTAAAAATATCGTTTGATAACAGTGTAAAGTTTTTAGATATTTGTAACTTTAAATTTCTATGCAATAGAGTAAGGCTAAATTTATTACAACAAATGTTCACTTAGGAAGTTTTAGAAATAAAAACTTATATAACTCAATTTTTTTCAAAGTGTACTCAAAACACCAATTTGAAAGCCTTTATTTTTATCATTTTGTTTGTAATATTTTTTTACTTTCACAGCATTTCTACAGTTCAAGGAAAAGCTTGTATCAAATTTTATGTAACCTAATTGCTTATTCACGTTTATTTTTAAATCTTTAGCTGTAATAAAAGAGATTTATTTTCGCTTAATTTGGCTGTTATAATCCCATTTATTCTCATTTTGCTGAGTTGTTTACTTGCTAATATAGGGAAATATGCGCAGCACATAAAATTTGAAAGGCTGCTTCCTAGAAAGGAGGCCTGACCAAAGATGGTAGTGGAGCAGTTTACCGTTCAACGTTCCACAACTTGGCACTGGTTTAGTCAATTAAGAAACGACATTCGGAGCGTTTTGGGAGAAAGGGAATCCAGCTCCGCCGCTCACTGATTGACCCAGATTCGTATCCGGAGAGATGGCAACCTGCTGCACACTTCCACCGCCAACCGTACCTGCTTCACAAAAATACGCTGCTTGACTGTCAGAGTGCCATCTCGAGAAACACTGGACAGAACTTTATGGCGCTTTCATGATTCTATAGGCGGCTGAGGAAGCTTCGGTACACAGTTTTAATGTCCCACTGAAGCCACTCAAGCAGCGACAATAACAGGCGAAGCAAACCGGGGAAACTTTAATGGCGCACTTAGTAGAATTATGTAATTGTATACGTGACGTCGGGGGTTCAAATCTAGTGCACAGGCCAGTCTGACTGTGGATATTTTGCAGTTTTCTCAAGTCGCCAGATAAATAATGGATTGAATGTGCAATGCTATAACCAACACTTCCACCCGCAATACAGTTACGCATGGAACTTCGATTATCTCAACACCTTTTTGATACTTCTAAAAGTTTAATTTTTTATTTTCTGTTCCAGACATTTATTGGCAGCTGTGAAGTTTTACTCCTCATGAAGCATGTTGGATTCATCCGTCTTGACCCCTGCTCAAAACTGAATTTCCTGCAGGTGAATCAAAGCAACATTCCATCGTCTTTTCTACCTGTACAACACAAGGAAGGAAGGGAGAAAAGGTTCTCATGTAAACTATGGCGTGAGTGGTACCTAAACTCAAGTATACGAGGGGCACTATTTATATTTTGAGCCTAATAATTAAAACAAAGTAACTTCTGATTGAAAACTGGTTTATTGTTTTTCAAAATATTCTCCTTTATGATCAATACACTTTGCATCCGTTTGAAACATTTGTCAAAGCTCCAAAACATGGTTTTTGAAGGCATCAACGACTTCTTCTGCCAACGAACATCGTTGTCCACGAAATTTATTCTTGATGTTTGCGAACAAAAAAGAAATCATTGGGTGCCAAATCAGGACTGTATGGCGGATGACCCATGAATTCTATTTTTTGAGCCTTCAAATACTCTGTTGTTAGACGAGATGTGTGTGCGCTCGCATTGTCTTGATGAAGAACGATCCTACGGTTCTTGTTGCTTTTCCTTACTTCACCGAAGACTTCCGGCAAACAAATGGTTGTATACCATTCGGCATTGACCGTTTTATGTTCTTCTAAAGCCACTGTTGCCACATGGCTAGTTTTGCTGGAAAAGCAGGCGACCATTTGCTTCGAAGTTCTTCGAGTGCGAACAACTTTTGTTGGATTTGCTTCATCTTGACTGCTGTTTACGTTCCGGCTCATACGCATAGATCCACGATTCATCACCTGTTACAATCTTATATACGTACTTTAGAGGCATCGCCAATGTATTTCTTGAGCATTTTTGTACACCAATCGACAGAGCAACTTTTTGAAATTGCATCAAATTATGTGGGATCCAACGAGAGCAAACCTTTTTCACGGCTAAATAATCATGCAATATTTTATATATGCTGGTGGAGCTAATGCCTAGGGTTGCTTCAATCTCACAATATGTCGCATGACGATCCTTCATTATTAGTTTTTGGACAGTATCAATGTTTTCTGGCACAAGAATGATTTTGGACGACCTTCACGAAGTTCATCATTGAGCGAACGGCGGCCACGATTAAATTCGTTATACCAGCGTTTCACAGTGGCAAAGGATGGAGCTTCGTCGCCAAATGTGGAAGTTAGTTGATTGATGCATCTTGTCTTGATAATCCACGTCGAAAGTCGTAATAAATCATTCCACGAACATTTTCACGAGTTAATTCCATGTTTTTGTTCACATACAATTTTCAAGTTAGTGTAAACAAAACAAATGACGCTCTATTGGCAAAATGTTTGAAGTAGATTATGGTCTAAAATGTCAAACTTTCCATTGGAAACGTCAGATGGCACCTACAACATTCAGGGTTGCCAAGGCTCAAAATATAAATAGTGCCCCTCGTAGCAATACCATCAGGTATCATTTGGCTAGCGACCGAGGAAAACTACGAAAAAACAAAAGAATACCTAAGTCAGTATACGGGATATGTACTCGGGACCTCCCCAATTCGCTCGGTAAGGTTTTCCTTATACATTTTCAGACTGCTTACAAGCAAACGCTCAAGCATGGAAATTAAAAATTCACAGCACTGCAGAAAAGAAATGGAAGGATATAAAATTACCATTTTTCTAACCTTAATAGTGTTGCGCAAAACAGGTACAATAAATTCCTATAAATGTACGCTACGTGGCATATGACTATATATATCTCACTGGTTTGATAAAGAACAAAGCTAAATCAGCAAAGAAGCTTGGTAGGTAATTGGGCTATACAATTCAACTGGGTGGGGTGAACAGGATTACCTTAAAAAGTGTTGTTGGGATCCTGAAGGTGGAACATACGTGGGACGAACGTTAAAAAGATGCAAATTGAGAAAGAGCCATACCAATGGGCCTTGAGCATATCGAATGGCTACTACACCCGCCTACATCACTACTGTCCAGAAAAAAGACCAAGAAATCCGTTTTAAGTATTTTCCTTTCTTACTCTTGACGTACTGTACGAGGAAATTTGTATTTAGAGACACAAAGAAATACAAATATATGAACGTTAAACTGATTCTAAAGGACCAAAGTAACACTTGGAATTGATATCTAATTGTTAATTTTATCTGATAGTTTCAAGCGAAAACCAATTAAACGGCTTGCTGTTTAGATCTAAGCTTATAGAATAATAGTCAAAACATTTTATGTAAAGCCTACAATTACACAGATGGCCTCAAAGATCCTGAATTTAAAACAGTTGCACTACCTCTCAAAACAATAAAAATCTCACGACTTGCATAGAAAAGTTTTATTTCAATTGTTTCTAAACAAACTACTAAACAAAGGCTTCTATATAACTGCCAAGCGTTTGTGGTGTTACATTTTACCTTTCAAACACAATTTATTGTGAATGAGGGATTTCAAGTTTACGTCATAAATAAGAATAGATGGATGAATGAATAAATGAATGAATGTATTTATTGCGGTTTAAATATTCAGAGATGGGTTCTTAACAAACCCGTGCCTGCTCTTATAATGCAAATGTACCTATAATAAAGAAAGAAAAAACAACTCATTGCTCTGAAACAACAGTGGAATAAAGTAGAAAAAGAAGAAATAATTAACATAACATCTTAAGTAACAAATTTCAGATCACAAAGCAACGGAATAAATTTTTCAATATGCATATGTTCTCTATTGTATTACGTAAAGAACAATGAAAATAATACAGCTAAATAAATGAATAAAATAGCACAAGAATAATATAGCAAATGCACCCTGCAGGATTTACTTGGCTTTATTAATATCCATTCCTTGAGAACTTAGCTGTCTTGCCTCAACCTATCCCCCTTCTGATCGCAGCCTGACAGTACCACCCAACACACCAATATTCAATGTCATATATGATCGCGGATACTAAATGCGACGAAAGCCCAGCTATCGTTGAAAAGAAGTCCTAAAATATGAAATTTTTTAAAAAAATCCGCTTTTGATAACTGTGTAAGTTTTAGGTATTTGTAACTTATTTTTCTATGCAATCAATTAAGCTTAAAACTTATTCGCGCTAATGACCACCGCTGTTGTGCGCGCTTAAACCCCAATACTGCTATTAAACTTATTCCAAGTGCTGAAATAGGAAGTTTTAGAAATAAAAACTGATATAAACTTTGCCTTTTTTATCACTTAAGCACTTTCCTGGCATAATATTGCTTGGAGTTTCTCAGTTTCTGCAAGGTGTACTCAAAACACAAATTTGAAAGCTATTTTTTAAAATAATTTTGTTTATAATCTTTTTTTTTTTTTACTTTTACTGCATTTCTACAATTCCAGGGAAAATCTTGTATCAAATTTTATGTAACTCTAATTGGTTATCTACATGTATGTTTAAATCTTTATCCGCAATAAGAGAAATTTTAATAGTTAAAGAGATGCAAAAATTGAGGTTTTCGAAAAAATTTAAAATAAAAGTAGGTTTAATTTGCTCAATGTAAAAGCTCTCTGCATGCAATTTTGGCAGGATCAAACGCAGAAATGTAACTAATAAAATTCAAAAGCCGACTTTTGAAGTTTTTTACGTCCAGTACCGTCAAAATATTCAAAAACTACTGAACCACTAAAACAATTATGATTTGTTGCATTATAATCAGTATAAACAACACCTAAGTAGTCAGGGGGGAGCTATGCGTACCGAAGCCGGACGTTGGTCGTCACTTTTGAAGCCGTACCCTTTGCTTCAGTATCTGCTGCCGGCTGCTACAATGTTGGCTATGAGATCTTTCTCTCAGGGGATGTGCGTGGGTGGGTGTGACAGGATGACATCATTTAAATTGACTGAGGAATTTAATGTGATCTAATACTTGAGCTATTGAAGCGAGTTGCAAAACGTTTGAAGATAAAGAATGAAACTGATTTTGAATCGCAACATTTGAAAATATAAGAATTGAATTATTCCACCTACTACCTTCTGCACCATCAATTTTACGGTTTCAAATAACTGTTTCCGCAATAAAAGAAATTAGAAGCGTAACTTGCCGTGAGTCGCTAAAATGCTTATCGGCAAATCCACTCGCGATGGACGCTAAATCTAACTACAACAAACAGTCACTGAGCGCTTCAAATAACACACGAGTAAGCACTAGATTAAGCGACTAATTCTTAAGAAAGAGTGTCACTAATGTATGCACGAAGATGTGCACGAACGAATGTGTCTCTTGATTAGAATGCACACCCTTTATTAACTCAAGCTCCGTCTACATATTACTACCCCCACCAAAGTTACTTCATATGCGCTCCAATCTCAAAACCACCTGCGTATGCGTATGTGACACTGTTACTAGGCGGTACATCTCCAACTCTCAAAATATCATTACCTTTCTCGTTTTCAGAATTTCTGCCCACGTGACTGTTCAAAGCTTTCGCTCCTCACGCTGTTACTGACTTTGCTTAACATGACTCGCTAATTACCTATTTCTTCGGACAAATCTCTCAGTTCAATATAGGGTTTAGTATACGGAAATTATTTATTGCAATTATTTCTTTATATTACCATCATTTCTTTCTTTCTTTCTTTATTTATTTATATCTTTCCGTCAATAATTACGGTATCGGTACGGAACACGTGCAACTATAAGTGGAATGGATTGCTATTTTTCAGGTAAGGTTTACAAAAATACTAGGTTCCAAATAACCGTTCAAAAACAGTCAAATAGGTGCACGAGTATTAGCACATAGCCGTATAACAGGATACTCTAGGTCAACTGTACTTGACTTGCCTGACTCGGGCCCTTTCGCATCAAGTCGTGATTATTCGTCCGGGATAGCAAGACGATGCTCCCCTCCCCTATTCTCTCCCTTCCACCATGCACGCGTGAATTCACGATGTAAGTACTGTTAAAACAGTGTAGCTATATACTTTTTATTATTACTGCTCACTTAACCCACGTTAAAGGAATTCATGTCCAACACCATATTAGTAACCGTCTTGCATCAGTTTAAATCAGGGTTGCCACTGGAAGGGACGCCAGGTTTAACCCATCTCCCCCTTCTGTTCTCGGTTTGCCAAGGAGTTTCTAATCTATTAGCACTGTATCGCCGTAGAGTCCGACCACTCCCAACGCACGAAGTTGGAGGGAGAAAGGAGAAGGATCCCGAATGTCACAAAATGGCATGCCTGGTTTACATGATGCTAATGATTACCTGCTGCAAAACGGCATCGCGAGTAACTATCTTTGTACGTGCATCGCAAGATGCACGAATCTGACTGGCCGGAAGCTTCCTAGTGGGCGTTGCCTTCTATTGGAACTTAGGAAACAGAAACTGTTTCTTTACACACTTGTAGCTGATGAATTGTAACGCAAGGCATTCTCTAGGATCAGAGCGTTACTTTTGCAACCTATTAGAAAAAAATCTGATGTGTTGCACTCACATGACTTTCTCTGCTCTTCTACAAACTATTTTTAGAAACGCTTATTCTTCATCTGCTTCATGTTAATCGAGATAAACATTTGCAGAAATATAACATTAAAAAACAAAAACAAATAACGAATTCCCATTTCAGAAAAAGTATAAATATTGTAAAATTCAAACAAATGACAAGGAATATCTCAAAAATGGTTCACTCCACAAAAAAAAATGTATATGACAAATTGTGTGTTTTAACGAGCTCTACATTTTCTGTGCAGAAAAATTTTGTCTATCTCTTACGATTTACCCGTTACGCAAATCCCATTTAGAATGACTTTTGGGGACATTCCCAGAAATTCAAGGTATACATTTTATTTGTCACGAAAATATCTTAAGTATATGATATTTTAATAAAAATCGTTAGAGCCGTTTTTGAAAAAATCAAAATTTTCAAAGAATGTTCCATGTAAAAGGTAGTCTATGATGGGGGGGATTTTTCTGAAAATCTTCCGTGTTGTCGCATCTTTGAAAGATACTGAACCTAAATACAAAGCTTGGTATTTATCCGACTTTTCGTTTTTGCTGTGCTGTGTACAGACACACAGACAGACCTTGTTCTAAAAATGCTTTTTTGGATTTAAGGGCCTCAAAACATGTATTTCCGGTGAAATCTCGGTATAGAATTTTTGGGTGGAATACAATACTTCCCCTGCTTGCTATACGTAGTAGAGAAAGTAAAAAAGGTCGATCGATCGCGTTTGTGCTAAGTTTGAAGACTGCTATTTTGATGCATCTATTATAAGTTATCTGGAATGGTTCCATTCTCGGAACCGTTCCTAACCTGTACACTCCACCTAACCCGGCCGGCCCTCGTAGCCGTGGTCGCTGGAGTGTATAGCTCCGGCGCTCCGCCAAGCTGAGGGCCGCGGGTTCGAGTGGGTGCTTGTGTCTGTGCGTTGTATAATTGCGTAATAAGCGGTAACGAAAACAGTAAAAAAAAAACACAGTAATCATTGTTGTTTTATATTGAAAAAAAAAAGTCCTGGACTTTACAAGCAGTAGAGATGGAGCGGTCGACGCAGGGCCATCTTCGGCTGTTGCGACCAGTAGTTTGTTTCTACACACCAGATCTCTCAAAATTCAGAGGTACATCGTTTAGGAACAGGAGAGAAACAGTGAAAGGACATGCCACATGGCGTACACGGGCGCTAAGTGAAAGAAGTCGTCCAGTGTGAGTGGGACATGTCTCGAACAACGTGACTACCCTGGCAACGCCCCCAAGTTTCACCCCCGCTTCTTGTCGCCCTCATCAGATCACGACATCATCTTCCGGCTCTGCGTGCTGCCGCCTATCATTACCTCACATCTTACTGGCAACTACGCTGCTTTTCTCTTTCTTCATAGGAGCTTGTTAAATGTTACCTTTCCAGTTCTGGCATAAAGTTAGCATTCCAACAGCAACTCAAATGCGCTACTATCTAAAATAGATAGCAATCTTTACTTCCCCTACCACTTAGGTAGAGGAAGTAAAGGTAGAGACAGTACTGTATTCCACCCACAAATTTTATATAGAGATTTCATCGAAATATGTGTTTGAGATTCCCTGTGCGTGGGTGTACGTGCGTGAACAGCATAACGCAAAATCGAAGAGGATGCGACACGAAGATTTTCAAGAAAATTCCGCACCAGAACCCATTCTTTACATGTAACATTTGTCATTATTTTCTCAAACATGCCCTAACGATTTTTTTTAAAATGCTAAATATGTGCATGACTAATAATCATACATCCTGAATTTTCTCCTACTAGCTTATGAGGTCATCTTCATTCGCTCTGAATGAATTCTGTGTAACTGATAAACCATACGAGATAGAAACAAACGTAGTACACAAAAATGAACAACTCACTGAAATATAGAATTAAGGCAAATGAAAACTTTTTCTGTCCCATTAGGAGTTTTCGAAATATTCGTTTCACATATTTTAAGTTTTGCCAGGTTGAACTGTCATGTGGTACCTATAAAACATCTTAGACAGTATGAACTCTTATTTTTCTCGCAGGAGTTTTTGAATAATATCCTTTACGATATGCAAACACTTGAGTTTTGCTTCGTTTTCTTTCACGTTCCTTTAATCTGGTAGGTCATATCGGACGAATGAATGAAATGGGTGAAATGATACTCAAAAGAACCTGCGGTACGTAGAGCTGGGAATTACTCGACATTAGTTTTTTCCGGAAAAAACCTTATCCAGTAATTCACCCTAACCGAGATTCGAACTCGGGACCTCTTGAATATGAGGCACACATGCTATCTCCACACCACAGAGGTGGCATTTTCCCTAAGGTGCATACAACCAAGTACTTGTTGCTTAATTTAGGATTTAGGATTATTTCTAGTTGTCTGAATGTATATATATATATATAAGTAGAGAAGGTCGGATGAGTGTAACATCAGACTTTTATCTTTAACTTTCGATTATAATCAATGTAAATACGTGTACAATGAGCTATACTGAAGCCATAAAACAGTTTTAAAACTTCAGTCTTGTACGTATTACCATTTTACTGATAAAGTTGGACTAGGTATGAAACTTAATATAGGTATATCTTAGACCCCATTTAGAGAAAATCTGCGTGTCCTCTTTTATTCCCTCCAAAAGCGGAGGAGAAAAAAAATCTAGCTATTATCGAGTTTTGTAAAAATTACCATATAGCAACATTTTATAAAAAATTATTTTTGGTAAGTGATGTTAATTACTAAATTTATGAAAATTTCCCCTTATTCAGGTATAAAATTTGAACTGTTTTTCGGCTTCTACGAGAAACAGTATAGTTACTAAGCTGACTCTCCCGCTGCTGGCCTTGTTTCGAATTCCGTTTGGGTCAAGGTGCCTGACTGATATGAGCGTTTGGTTAAGGGAGGCTACACGAGTGAAAGAAAAAGTGCACAAAGAATATTGACAAATTTATATTGAAAACAAAGAATATTAATGCATACTAAATAACGCATTCTCTGTGTTTAATATTTCACTTCCTCTGTTGGCTTAATCGATATTTTCAATCGATTACATTTTAAAATTTATAGTATTCCATAAAAATAAGCGTTGTTATCAACTTCTGAAACATGATGTTAACACGATACAAAAGAGGGAAAGGCAAAAGCTTAGGAGGAGAGAGAAATAGAAAGAAACGGAGACCTATGCCGATAAAGGAACTACGCAAGCATAGATATAGGCTTTGCCAGTTTAATAATAGGCTTTACGTTACGCTGTGTCACCGCTACTGATAAATGTCCAAAATTGCCCTGCGAATAACCAGCCCTACTTACACTTTTAAGTGATGAGCCAAACTTTTAATGGGCTTCATACACCTGATTGTTTACTACGTGATACCACACCTTAAATCCCCATGCGAGTGAGCATTTTCTAAAACACCCTTTGTCTGGCTTCAGGGAACCAACAGAATGCAATTCCCGTTTTAGAGGGAGTAAAAATAAACATAAAAGCAATGAATTTAAAACTCTGTAGTGTTACATTCACATGGCTTCTTTAGCCACTATCGTTTATTTCTATGCAGGTTCAACAAACTATTCTTGCAAAAGCTTATTACATTCTCTACTACGTATAGTAAGTAGGGGGAGTATTGCATTCCACCCAAAAATTCGATATCGAGATTTCACCGGAAATACATGTTTTCTGTGTGTCTGTAAACAGCATCTCAAGAACGAAAAGTCGGATAAATATCAACTTGATATTTAGGTTCAGCATCTTTCAAAGACACGACAAAGATTTTCAACAAAATCCCCCCACCCCAGACTACCCTTTACATGGAACATTTTTAGAAAATGTTGATTTTCTCAAAAATAGCTCTAATGATTTTGTTTAAAATATCATATGTTTAAGATAAGTTCATGGGAAATGAAATGTATATCTTGAATTTTCTGGGAATGTTCCCAAAAATCATCTTCATTCTGAATGAATTTTGCATAAATGGTAAACCGTAAGAGAGAGAAATTATTTTACTACACTAAAAACATAGATCTCGTTAAAACACACAATTTATGTCATATATGTTTTATGTCGAGTGAACCATTTCCGAGAATTTCCTTGTTATTTGTTTGAATTTTCCAATACCTTTTCTCAAATGGGAATTCATTATTCGTTTTTTATGTCCTGGACATGCAAAGAGAATGGAATGCTCCACATAGCAACCAGCTCTTAAAACATTTGACTATCGCTTAAAGCTACCATATTTCCCTTGTACCTACAAGAAAATTAGCATTAAGATAATTTCTGCAAATGTTTATCTCGATTAACATGAAGTGGATGGAGAATAAGCGTTTATGAAAAGAGTAAAGAAAGTCATGTGAGTGCAACACATCAGTTTTTTTAAATTTATTTAATTTATCTGAAGTATAATGTGCTCCATGTTAATCGAGAAAACGTTTGCAGAATTAGTTTCATTACATATTTTGGTGTAGGTACAAGGGAGATACAGGAGACTAAAGGTGTATTCAAATATTTGAAAAGTAGGTCTCTATGTGATGGCTTCGAAATTCCTTACTCCTTCCTTGACATCGCGAGAAACAACTGACAGTACTTAAAAAAAAACGAAAATATATTCAACGACTTAAACCAATAACAACGAATATCTCGGGAATTGCTGAGCCACAAACATTTTATTTTAAACTAATTGTGCGTTTTAAAGTGAGATACATTTTTATGTAGTAAGTTTTCTCTATTGTTATAGTTTGCCGTTATAAAAAGGTATATAAAACTATTTTTGTTTACTATTAATGAATAGAGAGAGAGAGAGAGAGCTAGGACAAATAATCCATTGAACGAGGAATCAACATAACTACCACCCTACCTAGTACTACAGGTGACGTCGTACTGAATACACGGACCCATGGACTGCAAAGTCGACAGTCAGTAGTTCGCTTGCGTTACTGGTGTGGTAGAGTTGCTCTCTGTGAGCTCTGTATTTATGTTCCGTTCTACCCCTGACCAGTTCCAGCTTATCCGTGGCACTCCCTTCCCTCTCCGCACTGTCGATACAAACTCGCTGCATGCAAACATTGTAAACCAAAGGATATTTCTCCTAGCTTTGTTGATGAAATATCTTGAACATACGCTATTTTAATCAAAATCCTTAGAGCAATTTTTGAGCAAACCCGACACAATACATTTTCCATGTAAAGGGATGGGAGAATGGGGGAATTCTCGATATCGACATGTTAAATCTCGATATCGATTTTTGGATGGAATGCAAAACTTCCTCTACCTGACATCAGTAGACGCTAGAGAAAATAAAACTAGTTAACTTAAACCACCAAATTAAAGGAATACAGAAGTAAATAAATTCTGCATGTACACAGAATAGAAACAGACGGAATAACATAATGCAGTAGAAATTTGTGAATCATCAACCAAAAGAAAGAGAAACGTCGGCTGATCTAGAAAACCGCGAGAGAGCATGATTAACTTCTTTGGTCATATCGGGAGCTTTGACTTCAAAAACTGATAATGTTATTGCTCGCTAAACCTAAGATTTATTGTTTGTTACATGTATTTTACCATTAAACACACACTCACTCTGAGGTAGTATTTTATATCGCAACACTGTGAATGCCAGAGTGATTGTAGTGTAAATTAGCATTATTATATGACAATGATTTGAGATGTTTGTTAATTATAAGTATCGTTAGGAAATAAGTTTACACGGCCTCACTGAAACTGACAATAGGAGCTGGTAACAATGTAGCGAGGGGGTGAGTTGTTTATCAATTAGAAGAGACAAACAAATGACGTCAGAGTAGCGCGCTTTTCTTTAGAAATGGAGGGAATATCTTCCCTAGAGCATATGTGTTCGTAATTTGGATTGGATATAAAAATAGACACGCTAATGTTGGCGCGTTTTATAAACCAATAGCAGCTCGATTATAATCTTTAGGCATATCGGGGTGAGGGAGTATAAATTCCTAGCCAGAGACGGGTAACGCGCAGTTCTACAGAATAATTCACAAGACAAACGTCGCGCAGTTCTACAGAATAATTCACAAGACAAACGTCGCGCAGTTCTACAGAATAATTCACAAGACAAACGTCGCGCAGTTCTACAGAATAATTCACAAGACAAACGTCGCGCAGTTCTACAGAATAATTCACAAGACAAACGTCGCGCAGTTCTACAGAATAATTCACAAGGCAAACGTCGCGCAGTTTTACAGAATCATTCACAAGGCAAACGTCGCGCAGTTCTACAGAATAATTCACAAGGCAAACGTCGCGCAGTTCTACAGAATAATTCACAAGGCAAACGTCGCGCAGTTTTACAGAATCATTCACAAGACAAACGTCGCGCAGTTCTACAGAATAATTCACAAGGCAAACGTCGCGCAGTTCAACAGAATCAACGAAACCGCGACAACTCACAAATTCATTTTCCAGATTCTGTGGGGCAGGAGTAGGGAATGATTCTGATTGAAAAATTCCCTGTGTCAGGCGACAATCGAACCCGGGACCTCTGGTCGAGAAGCCAGAGTGCTGACCACCCGATCGAAGAGACAGTTTAACATGGCATATATTATAAGTATATGACCAACGAAAGAGGGTTTGCTGCTGTTGCTATTAGTAGCATTATTAATCACAATGGTCACATATAGACGGCCATTTTATACAATAATAAGCCAGACTCCTCATGCTGAGGCAAATGAACAAGTTCGGCTGCAAGACTCAACCGCTTGCTGACAGGTTGGTCATGTACGAGTATGTCTGTAAGAAACCAACAAGTGTAAGACAAGACTGAAATTGCCAGAGGCTATCAAGGACCTTGTTAAAACCGCACACGGTCCTAGCACTCTGGAGGTACCCCTAAGGTCAGACGAGATCAAAAACGTTCCGAAATATAGTTTGCCAACGGCGTTCTAAGCGACGACCTTGTAGGAAAACATGGTGATGTAGAAACGTAATTCTTGCTCTGTTGGGGCTAACCTAAAGATAGATCCAAAGATAACGTGCATACTTCACTCGGAGTTTAGCTACAAAAAGTCACATAACGTGACAAGTGCGGGCAGCGTTGTAAATTGCTCAGTCCAATGATGGCAGACAACGCCTTCGAATTAAATTAAAAACAAGAGAATGAGATACATTATTTAACGTCCTTTGGCAGGCACGGTGAATGAAATGGTTGAAATGATGTTCACAGAGATTAATTACCAAACATTTGTCTTTTAAGGACAAGGAAATTTGTCTTTTAATGGAAAGGAATACCAGGTAAGTCACTGAGATTCAAGCTCATACCCTCCGGAATATGAAGCCGAGGCTTTACCCCAGCTACCAAATAAACCCAAATTCAAAATTATGTTTAATACACATGCTCTGGCGTTTTTAAAAGTTTGTCATGTTATTACTGTTATTTAATGTGTGGCATTTACGAATATTTTTACTTTCTCTACTATGTATAGTAAGTAGGGGAAGTATTGCGTTCCACACAAAAATTCGATACCGAGATTTCACCTGAAATACATATTTTGAGGCACCTGAATTTAAAAAATCTGATGTTACACTCACATGACTTTCTCTACTCTTGTACAAACTATTTTACATACGTTTATTCTCCATATGCTTCATGTTAATCGTGATATCGAGATGTTAATCTTATTGCTAATTTTCTTGTACATGAAAGGGGAATTGATAGGCTTTAAGCGATAGTCAACTATTTTAAGAGCTGGTTGCTATGTTGAGTATTCCATTCTCTTTGCATTACCAAGACAAAAGAAAACTGAATGGGAATTCGTTATTCTTTTTTTTTTATGTCCTGGACATATAAAGAGAATGGAATGCGCCACATAGCAACCAGCTCTTAAAAAATTTGACTATCGCTTAAAGCCTACCATATTCCCCTTGCACCTACAAGAAAATTAGCAATAAGATTAACATCTCGATTAACATGAAGCATATGGAGAGTAAGCGTTTGTAGAAATAGTTTGTACAAGAGTACAGAAAGTCATGCGAGTGTAACACATCAGATTTTTTACATGCATTTAGTACAGGAAAGTTTTTGGCATTTTGTGCAAAAATCAAAATAAATAAAACCTCCCAAAACAGTATACGGCGGCGATGGTGGTGTTGGTATAAAATTATTGCTATCTGTGACTATACTTTGCACATTAACACAATTTTCTAAAGATACTTCACTCCGATAGTGTAGAATCATGTACATTTGCACCTATATTTACGAAAGTGACTGCGTCATGGCGTAGTGGTTGGAGTGTGGTGCTCCAGTTCTGTCACGGAATGCCCGTTCTAGCCCACCGATTTGTGTGCGAAACGGTGCCCTCTCAGGATTGTGATGCATTATAGGAACTACGAAAGGTAGCGGTCTGTAGGTCACGAAAACCAACATTCCGGCCGGGGGGAACATGGTGCTTACCATATCAACTTCCCGTATCGGCTGGATGATCGTCCAAATCTGCCATGCGCATGTGTGTGAGGTTGACAGCCGGGGTGATAGGTGCTGTAGCGTTACTGATTTAACTTATGTACGAAAGAAGTGTCACTTGTAGTAACCATTTCAAGAGATTACTTAAGATTTGCATTAGATAAAGCTTTTACGACAGTTCGAGCTGCAACTGCAATGTTCCTTCCTTACTGAATTAAGTGTGAAGTCTAAATTGAAAAAAATCTGATGTGTTACACTCACATGACTTTCTCTACTCTTGTACAAACTATTTTTACAAACGCTTATTCTCCATATGCTTCATGTTAATCGAGATGTCAATCTTATTGCTAATTTTCTTGTAGATGCAAGGGGAATATGGTAGGTTTTAAGCGATAGTCAAATATTTTAACGCTGGTTGCTATGTGGCGCATTCCATTCTCTTTGCACGTCCAGGACATAAACAAAATGAATAACGAATTTGAGAAAAAGTACAAGTATTGGAAAATTTAAGGGAATAACAAGCAATATCTCGCAAACGGTTCACTCAACAAAAGAAATGTATATGACATAAATTGTGTATTTTAACGCGATCTACATTTTTCGTGTAGTAAAATTTTGTCTATCTCTTATGGTTTACCAGTTATGAAAACGTCGTTCATAATGAAGAATACTTTTGGAGACATTCCCAGAAAATTCGAGATATACATTTTATTTGTCATGACAATATCTTAAACATATGATATTTTAATCAAAATCGTTAGAGCCGTTTTTGAGAAAATTAAAATTTTCGAAAAAGTTTCCATGTAAAGGGTAGTCTGGGGTGGGGGGATTTTCTTGAACACCTTCGTGTCGCATCTCTGAAAGATACTGAACCTAAATACCAAGTTTGATGTTTATCCGACTCTTCGTTTTTGAGTTATGCTGTTCACAGACACACAGACACACACACGGACATGTTTCCAAAAATGCTTTTTTTGGATTCAGTGAGTCTCAAAGCATGTATTTCCGGTGAAATCTCGGTATCGAAATTTTGGGTGGAATACAATACTTCCCCTACTTACTATACGTAGTAGAGAGAAAGTAATAAGCTCATAAACCTGTCCCAAGATCAATCTTGTTCCAAACGATGTCTGAAAGGAAAGGGTTTGGAAATCCCGTTGCTATAGTCGTGTTGATTGCGTTAATATTGTTTCATACTTTGCTTTTTTTCTTCACACCTAAAACTATCCGTGTATTGGACTGTTCACATGGTTCGTTACGCTCTCAGTGTAGGGAAACGAACTGGGCTCTCTAGAAATACGGAGGGGAAAAAATTCACAGGACTTCCTCCACCCTCTATCGTTTATTAGTGGGTACACAAATCATTCTTACTCAAGCTTACTTTTCTATCTACTACATTTTAATCCAAATATACCTTTGTAGAAATAGCTACATTACACATTTCGTTAAACATAAAAAGGGAACAGCGACAGTCAAATGTTTAAGAACTGGACGCTATACGCTGCCTTAAAATCCCATGCTGTTTCCATGTAATCGCAAGAAACAACTGAATGTTGAAGACATTAAGAGAATGACCAAGAAATGAACAATTCGAACCTTTAATAACGGATATCTCAGAAACTTATTTTAAGTAAAAAGTGTGCTTTAAAGAGATCTACGATTTTTGTGATTCGTTTTCGTCTATCGCTTAAAGCTTACCAGTTATACAAGATTATACAAAATTCCCTCCGAATAAAGAGGTCTTCACAGGGATTTTCCCCGAAAATTCAAGATATATGTTTTATTTTTCATGTAAATATCTTTAATATATTTTAATTAAAATAGTTAGAGGCATATTTTATAAAATAAAGAATTTTGAAAAATGTTCCATGTAAAGGGTAGTTTGGGGTGGGGAGACTTTGTTGAAAATCTTCGTGTCGCAACTTTGGAAGATATTGAAACTAAATATCAAGTTTGGTATATATCCGACTTTTCATTTTTGAGTTATGCTGTTCACAGACACGACACACACACGAACATGTTTCCAGAAATGCTTTATTTGGATTCAGGGCGCTTCAAAACGTGTATTTCCGGTGAAATCTCAGTATCGAATTTTTGGGTGGAATGCAATATTCCTCTACATATACGTAGTAGAGAAAGTGAAATTGTGGCAACAGTGTATTCCAACACCATCTGGAGTTATGTAAGTATTAATGTAAGGGCAGGGAGCTATTAGCTGAGTAAGGCCTGAGCTCTAAATGATAACCAGCTCAGAAAGAAAGAATGCCGCAAGTTAGGCTTATGAGCGCGGCACAATTTCCAGAACATACTATAGTCCACGTTTTTCGCCAAATCTAAATCTTAGCTTTTGATATGGCGCGTTGGGCTAATTACAGCATGCTCTATTGCTTATGAATTGCTGTTTTTATCTTGATTCTCGACTTGACTATTGTACTTCATTCCTTTTTCTTCTTCCGTCTTCTTATTTGTATGCTAGCATGCTCTACTTCTTTAGGTGGGGATTTGCTGAGAACGCTCACTTTCGTTACCGAAGTAAACACCGCGTCGAATGAAGATATAATTACTGCATAACCATAGATGGTTTGGTGGGTCATGCGGTAACCGGTGTAGACACTTTTTTTGGGGCCATCTATTGTTGGAATGCAGGTATTTCCGGGCGCTTATTTTCGCTCGATTTTTGTCATCTGTTTTCACCTTCCGAGCAACAGAAATCCGCACAGTGACTAAAATGTGTGCTAAGCCGTGGTAAAAACGAGAAAGAAGAAAGAAAATAGCGGAGCGAAACATGGCCACTTTCTCCTCGGCCGGGCTCGACCAAGCGAACACTTCTTCCGGGATCCAGTCAGGCTAGCAGAAATGTTGCAATACAGTCCTCGCGGAAGTGGGAGGGAACCCAGTTCGGACAGCTTTTTATGCGGGCTGGAGATTCTTTCTTTTTCTGTCTTATCGTGCAGATCCCTACAGACGTGCGTAAAGTTGTTTTCTCGCATTGTTCCTTTAATTCAACGTACCAAAGTGTCCTGGTTGCTTCTTACGTTTCTGAATATTTTCATACTTTCCTTTATTGTTCTTTCCCTTCTTTCTCGACTGATGCCCAATCCAGCTTAAATGGCAGAAAACTTCACAGCTTCCAAAGGAATAATAATATAATATTATTATTATTATTATTATTATTATTATTATTAAGGGACAATGCTACATAGTTTTAAAAGCATTTATCGATGGGTGTGCGCAGAAGGGTGTGCGCTCAAAATCGTAATACCGAAGCACTGCAGTGTTATTTTCGTTTTCTGTAACTCCTTTATATTTAGAGAAACAGTATACCACATGTACCCGTTAATAAACGGGCAAATAAAAGAAAAATAAATGCATTAAAAATATGTTGGGAATGAGAGAATTAATCCTTTTTTTTGGAAAATTATCATACCCACATGTTGGATGGCAACATTTATTAAACGGTTCTCAGCTTATTTTACCATTTGCATACATTTAGTCAGAGATAGTATTGCAGTGCTTTTCCCTTGCTCGGTCTCTCGCCGAAGAGTTGCAATATCCCCGCAAGGGCTTCATGTTCTCACAGTTAATCGTTACAATTACAATGATAATACGCACATACCTTATCATAAGAGATGCTGGAAATGTCTTTCTCTATCCACATATTCACATATTCCTAGTATCTTTTCAGAAAATTTGCATTGACCTTCCAGAGTTCAATATTTGAAATTCAGTGAATTTCTCGCCTGATGTTTTCTTTTACTTCTTCCAATGTATGGGGTTTGCTGCATACACATTATTTTTCAATTTCTCCTATAGACAAAAATCGCACACAGTTAAATCAGAGGAGCGCGAGGACCATGATTCTATACTAAATACCTATCTTCAAAATTTTCCTGAATTAAATGACTTAATGGTATGCGCGGTAGCTGAGTCTTGTTGGAAAAATTCAGATAGACATTCGCCGGTCAGCTGTTCAAAAATGGCGTTAGTATAACATTCCTGTACCTCTCTGCATTTACTGTTTGTTTAAAAAATATAGGCCCTATTATTTTGCATGCACACCAATTTTCGCATCATGAAAGGGAATCTCGTGTGTAAAATCGCGTTTCTCTGTACTCCAATATCTGTTATTTTGCGACGAAACAGCCATATAAACGGAACTTGCTTCGTCTGAGAAGAATATTATACGTGGGTCAATTACTCTATAATTTCGCAAATCCAGTTACAGAAGTTTACTCACTCTGATGATCACATGATCAATAAGGTGTGTGTAACAAACGCTCATATGCTGTAAGAACTAGAAGAAAACTTCAAGCGAGACATTCACTCAATTTCGGATACTGAAGAACTCTCGAGTGTGAATGAAAACTTCCTGAAAAAATGCCAGAAATGTGTGGTTAGAGAAGGACAATATTTCTAACATCTCTAATGATATGTGCTTATTATAATCGTAATTATAAATATGATAAAGTGAAGCGGTTGCGGGGATATTAACACTGTTTCGGCGGGAGTTCGAGCTGCGTCGGTCGGCGCGCGAGCAACCGTGCGGTGGCCGCAGTGTGAAGGAAAAACACTGTAGATGCTTTTCTCTATAGATGCACCTCTGCAGTGAAGTAAAAGTGGAACATCTAGCGGGTCTCTCGTACTCTACTGGTTAACACATCTGTTTGACTTAAAAGTTAATCCTTTCAATATTATGCGTTCTAGATGGGAGTGTATTATTTGTGCACTCCTATTTGTCTTTTGGTCCTATAAATACTTAAGTTAGTGGGCGGTCATGGTGATACATCAAATCCTTTATTTAGCCAATATACCCTGCTGAGTGAACCAGTTGATATTTCCCTAACATAGATAAATATCTAAAATTGGCCACGGAATGAAGGTATGACTAACTTCGTGTGTTTCAGTCATTTGTACTTCAGCCCTCCCCCAGTGCCCTTCTGGATGCATTCCTTAAACTTTTTCTAATAGGCACTTCAGCGTACTGTCAAAAAGTACATCAAACTTGAAATTAATCGGACCATCGTTTTTTAAAACAAATTCTTTGAATAATGTTGACGAGTTCGTTCAGACTGCCTAAAACCCAGGTAAATCGTCGTATTACATCCTAATACTGCTATATAACACCAAGAAAGCGAGTTTCCGACAAGTCATGAAAATGGCATTTCGAGCCTCCAGGGAGCTAAAAATATGCACAGTTTTCGGCTACCATGATTCCCTAACAGTCAAAGCTAGGCCAACCCGGTGTACGGATATTACCACTTTTCTTTTAAAGTAACTAGAAATTGCGCGCCATTACTTAAGATTGCAAACACGCCTCGGATATTACCAGAAGTGGAAGACGCAGCTCTCTCATAGCACCCAAAACATACGTCCCAGTAGAATCGAAAACAAACTGTTAGCTTTTCCTCGCCATACCGACAATAACTGTCCATTTTACTTTCTCTAATACGTATAGTAAGGGAAGTATTGCATTCCACCCAAAAATTCGATACCGAGTTTTCACCGGAAATACATGTTTTGAGGCCCCCTGAATCCATTTAAGTTCAGTATCTTTCAAAGATGCGACACAAAGATCTTCAAGAAAATCCCCACCCCAGACTACCCCCAGACAAAAATATAGATCACGTTAAAACACACAATTTATGTCATATACCATTTTTTGTGCAGCAACCATTTCAGAGAAATTCCTTGTTATTTTTTTTTTCAATGTTCCAATACTTACACTATTTCTCAAACCTGGACATGCAGAGAGTGGAATGCGCCACATAGCAACCAGCTCTTAAAATATTTGACTATCGCTTAAAGCCTACCAATTCCCCTTGCATCTACAAGAAAATTAGCAATAAGATTAACATCTCCATTAACATGAAGTATATGGAGAATAAGCGTTTGTAAAAATAGTTTGTACAAGAGTAGAGAAAGTAATGTGAGTGCAACACATCAGATTTTTATCTTTTATAACGTTTTAATGGAATGGTTGACTAACTTGTAACATGCGGAAAATTACTATAAATAATTTCAAGAAAGAGTAAATATAAATCAAGCTTGGAATGCTGGAACAGAAACAATTACAATAATTTGAACCAGATTGAAGTATATTTTCGAGTGAATATTCCAAATCCGAAGAAAATGAGGAAGACGGAGGAGAAAATGGAATCAAAACAATGATAAAACCTAATAGTCCATCTAATGCATATCTAGATAATAACTTGGGCAAATGGAGTGGGATAAAGACAATAGGTTGTAAACAATCGCATATTATATCAGTTCTTTTGCTACAATGATCAATCTTGTTGATCAATAACGTCTAAGCTGTATAGTCTTAGGTATGTATTAATTATTACTGTGATGGAAGTACTTTATACACTTTCATAACAATGATGTTTTTTTGTCTATTTTGCATGCAATTGTGATATTTCTGAGAAGAGAAAAAGTCTACCTGTAGCAGATAAAGATATTTCTAAAAGCAGACGTCTTGTCCAGATGAAGCGGACCGATAAGGGAATTAAGCAAGTTTCTAGATTTCCCGTTAAACGGGATTTGCAAGCCTTTTGTCAACGGAGCGTAAAAAGGTTCCTCCGATCGGTGAAAGTGCCACCGAGGAATTTACTGGGCGCTGCAGCAGAAGTAGTAGTGTCCTTCGTCATCCGCCTCACGAACATGCCTCGGTTTAATACACAACAGAAAAAACCTGCACGAATCTTCACAAAAAAACGTTTCATCTGCGGAAACATCTGACATTAATAAACCCTTCCACTTACCGTGGAAAATGAAGAGTGGCTAGCAGCTTAATGTATTAGAATAAGTGAACGTTAAACATTTGCAATGGCTCACAAACCTCATCTAAACGTAATGGAAAAACGTGTGGGATGCAAACGCTCCAAGATTTCACTCCTAAAATATGGGGAACTAGATATCAGTAGCGGCCCGTGGGCACAAAAATATGGGGTGTATATAATTAAACCTCTAAAATAATTATGGCCATAAACAAGATACGATACATTCACATGATAATCTCTACCAATGATAAAAACACATATATTCATGATATATCATGATATTCACACAAAAAAGATTCTCCTATCCACTTTACGCAGCTCACGATATACATATTTTAGCTTAGGGCTGATTTTAAATAAAGCGAGAAATGCAGAAACAGCATTCAAGCAACCATTTCTTGCAATGATAAGTAAGAAAACAAGAAGAATCGCAAACTTTCAAGCATGCCCGTAAGATGGTGCACTCACACTTTTAGAACAAGTATAAACTTGAAACATAGAATGTTTCGAAATTGGCTAATGCTACGAAAATATTTATATCATAAAAATTATAGTCTACGTTTTTCCTCGAGTAAGCTTTTGTCTATCTTTTATGATATACAACATTCGAAATAAAAGACTTCACAGGCTATTATAGAATATTCAAAATACATTTTACCATGCATATATCTTAAACATGCATACTTTAATCGAAATCCTTGGAAACATTTTCCATGCAAAAGGTAGTTTGGGAGAGTGGAATTTTCTTGAAAATCCTCTGTTGTATCTTTAGAAAGTGCTGAACCTAAATACCAAGAGTTGTATTTATGTGACTTTTCATTTTTGAGTTATGTTGGTCTCTCTCTCAAACCATACACACAGACCTTTTTGTTCCTCAAAATAAGTTTTTTCGGGTTCAGAGGGCCTCAAAACGTGGAGTTCAGGTAAAATCTCGATATCGAATTTTTTGGGTGAAATGCAATAGTCTCTCTACCTGGTAAAAGTAGATGTTAGAAAAAATAAAAATTCAGTGAAACATTACCCTTATTTTTATTTATAATTTATTGTCCAATTAATATTTTATCATATCTCAATACTCTAAAAATAACATGCATACTTCATTACATTAAAAAATCACTCGATTTGGCTGTTAGATTGCAACCATTATGTTTCATAATATTTACGCTTCAACTATCTTCATTCCAATGGTTCAGCCTCTTTTACATCTGTTAGCAATGAATGACTATGCAGATTAGGGGTCTATTTAACTTTCTTCTTGTGACCTAGTCCCCGACAACTACCAGTTGTACACTTACTATTATAATATTATCAATAATTAATTTAAGATTCCAGTAATTCAAGAACTCTGCTTCAATAGAACAACCCATAATGTGTGAACTAGTGAAATAGTTCACATAAATGAACTGCTGCCATACATAACTAAAATGGGAATTGCGCACTATGCAAAAATTTCTAGTGTGGCGCCGGAAAAGGAACCCAGATCCATGAAGCTGAATGCACTCTCATGGAGGCATAGTGAGTGAAAAAACCTAACTAAATCTGGCTTCAGTCAGTGAGTACAAGGATAGCGACCATTGTCCTAGCAAATAACAACCGGATACAAAGACTTGCACGCAACGCTATCACATGATGCTTGCCTGTCCATCACAGCGCACTTTTCAACCCTCCCATTGTCAAGCTCTCGGAAATATGCGGCTGTGGAACTTATATGCCTATCCACAAAGTGCTATGAGCTGATGTAATGCTGGAATCGTGCTAACACTATGAAGGAATCGCTCGACAGGGGGCGCACATCAGGCACTCAACATGTGAAAATAACCGTACTCCCAACTCCACACTTCAGCAGGGGTGGCTAAACCGGTTTTGTCAAACAGGAGCACGAAGTCGAGCAGTGACTGCCTGCAATGACAGTGTGTAGTTTAAACGTGTTACTGGGAAACGAAGTAATTTTTTGTCTCAGCTTATCAAAGCACAATGTTTGCTGATGTCGTGGTCAAATAGTCAACTTAAGAAGGCATCAATACTGCTCAATCTGCCAGCGCGCATAATGTGTTGGGGAAATTATGTACTTAAGTAATCAGTTACTCAGTAATAGACACAAATGTATCGGAGATGGTCCTGCATTACCTGTGTATACATAGACCTATTAGATCTGCTCGTTGTTGTTATGTTTGGAAGGCGATACTTAAAAGACTATTACGTAGTAGTGCACTACTCCTCAAGATATTGCGGCACTACCACTCTTATACCAAAAGACGCTGGAAATTTTGTGGGTGTCCTGCAACGCGTAATGTAAATATGTAGTTTTCCTGGGAGCTCATTTTCTCGCCTTGCAATCCAACAGAATACTACGGTCATGAGCTTTAAAATGAGTAAATGCATAAATGCCTCTAACCCAATTAAGCCGTTGCAATTTGAAATTATATTACCACGGGTATAACAAAATATTGCTTTTATCTTAAAAAATCTGATGTGCTGCCCTCACATGACTTTATATACTCCTGTACAAAATATTTTTACCAATGCTATTTTCCATGTGCTTCATGTTAATCTTAATGCTAATTTTCTTGTAGGTGCAAGAGGAATATGGTAGTATTTAAGCGACAGTCAAATATTTTAAGAGCTGGTTGCTATGTGGAGCATTCCATTCTCTTCGCATGTTCAGGACATAAAAACAACATTAAGGAATTTCCATCTGAGAATAAGTATAAGTATTGGAAATTTAAAGCAAACAGCAAGGAATGTCTCGGAAATGGTTAACTCCATAAAAAAATATGTATGACATAAATTGTGTGTTTTAAAGAGATCTAAATTTTTTGTGTAGTAGCATTTTATCTATCTCTACGGTTCAAGATATACTTTTCATTTGCCATGAAAATATGTTAAACATACGACATTTTAATCATAATCGTTAGAGCCATTTTTGAGAAAATAAAAAATTTTCGAAAAATGTCCCATGTAAAGGGTAGTCTAGAGTGGGGGATTTTCTTGAAAATCTTCGTGTCGCATCCTTGGAAGATAGTAAGCTCAAGTACCACCACACCACACCACACACACACACACACACACACACACACACACACACACACACACACACGGACATGTTTTCAAAAACGCTTCATTTGGATTCAGGGCACCTCAAAACATGTATTTCCGGTGAAATATCGGTATCGAATTTTTGGGTGAAATACAATACGTCCCCTAACGTGGTAAGGAAAGTAAAAAATAGGCTCCCGCGCAGAGATGCTAGTGTGAATTAACTGCGGGGCTGAGCGGAACTTAAATTGATGCCTGATTGTCTTTTATTTTATTTTTTGTTTTTTAATAATGTACAACAATCGTGCATAGTTTATCTTAGGATTATGATCCATTATATATTATTTATAATCGTTATAATCCAGAGTAAACATACCTCCTAATAACAGATTAGGTACAGTAACCATTACGGCTATTCGCATTTACAAGCTAAGATGTTACCACGTTAGTCGTTACTTGCAACCGTAATTAGGTACGACAGTTAAAACATTTACAACAACAAATTGTTTGTCGCAACCACACTTTGAGTTTAGCATACACCGCTGTAACTCATTCAGAGATTTTTAGACCAGACACTGAAGAAAGTTTTACTCCTCTAGCATTACTATAAAACTTAAAATTCAGCACTCATCTAAAGAAGCTGATTTATCGGACGCCTTCAAATTGGAGCTATTCAAACCTAATCCCAGGAACAGGTTTTTGGAGGTTAGTTAAATCATGATGGCCATGTTGCGGACCGTCCGCTTTCTCGTGCCTTAAGTGTGAACAAGCGTGCTTAAAGGTGGGTTAGCTTTTCTTTTCAGTCAGAAGATCACACGTTCCTATATAATTTTGCCCTGCAGTTCTTTTACTGTGAGAGTGAACTTGGGGTCGCGGTATTGAAATTTTCAATCCGCTCTTTCATTGTCGTCTTGAACGTAATAACACCGATGCAGACCAGGGTGACTGACAAAGTACAACCTTTCAATTATATTCAGTGCATTTAAAATGCTGTAGAGAAAGGTTTGGTACTGGCCAGATTCTACAAGCATAATTTAATTTTTCATGAAATTGCAACGACAGAGAATTTATTTTACGCAAGCTTATAACAAAGTTTGAGTAAACCCATTCACGTTTATTTTCACCTTAATATTGTTACGTGCTGGGTAGATGGCCTAAAAGCTCAGATGAAAATTAAATTAATTTCTAATACCCAGCACGCACATTGACGGGGCGTATACTTACTTGGCTTCGGAGGGCAGAAACGTGGTGTGGAGGTTAAGAGGAAGGCGTGGGTTTTTACTGTACAAAACTCATAACACATATCTACTCACACATTCCTAGATTTATTTCCCAGCCTTTTGGGGTTCCTACATTATTAAAAATGGAAGGTGGGAGGAGATGTCCGCCGATCCAAAGCCCGGTCCGTTTCTCACTGAATCCTGAGACAGAAGCTATCCCCACTACTCGTGGCTAGCAAAGCTACCAGCCAAGAGTGACGTAACCAACAATGTGTCTGGTAATGACAATGTAGGACAATAATATAACCCCCAAATTATTAATACGCCAGATCATGTGGTTTTACAATGTACAAACATTTGTTTACAGTTGTTAACACCATATTACTTTACTCCATTATTGTCTATTGGATCATAAATCTTCCTCAATTTCCCAATCTATTATTGCCCCCTAATACCTTGAAATCCACGTGCTATGCGGTCTTCCTTTTCTCCTCCGTGGTAGTCTTCACACGATTATTCTTTTGGAAAATGTAAATTTTTGGTTAAAGAGACCACCATATGTGGTCTTCAATATATATGTACAGCAGTAATCATAAAAGATGTACAGTCATCATCAGCGGTGGTAGCTTGATGTAAACAAAACAAGAGCTCGGCTTAGCCTCCTGACTGCCCGGTTGCGAAGAATCAACAGCTAGGTTGAGGTGTGTTACATTAATCCTTCAAGCGTAGTGGTGAACGGGCAATGGAGAAACATTTATTATTAAAGCATGTCATGAACGATTCGTGAAAAACAATGCAGAATAAATTACAATTTTACCTTCTTTTGCAGATTGATTCATTCACTGTTTATCCTCATCTTATGTAGAACTTACAGGCGGGTGTCTGGGATCAGAGGCCCTCGGGGAGCGGACAGAATGTCCAGGATGGGTGATCAGCCCGATGGTTGGTATGGGATGAAGGAAGTAGATGAAACGAAATGACGGTGAAATGGATGAAAGGAAAGGTGATGATGGAGCAGTTGGTGGAATGAATGGCGGAGGAAACCGGAGAACCCGGAGAAAACCCGCCCAGACGCCGGTTCGTCCGCCACAAATCCCACATGCGGGTCCCTGGGATTGAACCCGGGCCGCCTCGGTGAGACCACTCGACCACGGTGCCGCACTTGCAGATTCATAGTTTATTAAATTAAGCAAGGCATTAAATACATAATTTGACACTACATACCATCATATTATTCTCCCTGAAGTTGCTTGCCTATATTTATTTTGTCCCCAATAAACACAACCCCAGGTTTTTAGTATATTGGTGGTCATCCTATTACATTTTCTCTGTCCTTGCTTGTACTTAACTAACGCATGCTTCTAGATTCCGCCTGACCATTGTTAACCATTTCTCTCTAATTCTGCTATTTAGTTCCTTAAGACTTTTATATTTGTTCTCCTTTTACAGTCAGAATCGTTCTAACCAAAATGTCTCCATCTGAAGTATTCAATGTTTATGTCATGTCTCATCTCTCCATAATTTTGATTACAGTATAATATGCACTGTCTCCATACATTGGACAGTTTTATAAATATATGCCTTGCCTTGAACTTTTTAATTGCATAACTCCAGCCGCCAGGAAAATCCTTCTCGACCTGTTTTGCGGTATACTCAATAAATTTTTCCCTGACCTACAGTGTTCATTTCTCTTTAAAGCCTCGCAGAGCTCCTTTCTTTCTTCGCACATATACTTCCTGTTTTTCAATGTCTTCCAGTCTTGGGTTTATTTATTTCCAACAACCTCTGTTTTCATATCTCCTAGTAAGTCATGTCTCGTATATATTCTGTCTGTTGCAGACTTCCTGCACTTAAAAAAATGATTCTTATTCTTATTCTTCTTCTTCTTCTTATTATTATTATTATTCATTATACACCTATGAAAGTGATCACCTATGCTTTATCTTGGATACGAAAACACTCTTTTCCAATGAGGTGATTACCTATATACAAGTAGGTCATAATTGTTTAATGATCTTGCTTTTGGTGGGATATCTAACTAATTCTAGTTGTGCTGTACCATTTACGTCCTTTAATACATTTTATAGAATTAAATCATTTCTACAGTAAAAAATCTGATGTGTTACACTCACATGACTTTCTCTACTCTTGTACAAACTATTTTTACAAAAGCTTATTCTCCATATGCTTCATGTTAATCGAGATGTTAATCTTAAAGCTAATTTTCTTGTAGGTGCAAAGGGATTATGATAGGTTTTAAGCGACAGTCAAATATTTTAAGCGCTGGTTGCTATGTGGCGCATTCCACTCGATTTGCATATACAGGACATAAAAAAATGAATAACGAATTTGAGAAAAGGTATAAGTATTGGAAAATTTAAGAGAATAACAAGCAATATCTCGAAAGTGGTTCACTCAACAAAAAAAATGTATATAACATAAATTGTGTATTTTAACGCGATCTACATCTTTTGTGTGGTAAAATTTTGTCTATCTCATATGGTTTACCAGTTATGCAAAAGTTGCTCACAATGAAGGATACTTTTGGAGACATTCCCAGAAAATTCGAGATATACATTTCATTTGTCATGAAAATATCTTAAAAATATCATATTTTAATCAAAATCGTTTTTGAAAAAATTAAAATTTTCGAAAAATGTTCCGTGTAAAGGGTAATCTGGGGTGGGGAGATTTTCTAGAAAACCTTCGTGTCGCATCTCTGGAAGATACTGAACCTAAATACCAAGTTCGTTTCTGAGTTATGTTGTTCACAGACACACACACGGACATGTTTCCAAAATTTTTTTCTTGGATTCAGGGGGTCTCAAAACATGTATTTCCGGTGAAATCTCGGTATCGAATTTTTGGGTGGAATACAATACTTCCCCTACTTACTATACGTAGTAGAGAAAGTAAAAAGGTATAACATTTTAGGAAGCTCAATCATTCAAACCAAAATACATTAACTAATAGCATTATTACAAAACATATGTTACCGAGCAGGATGGCTCAAGCGGTAACGTCTGTGTCCCGCATTCGGGAGGCCCAGAGTTCAAATCCCGTGGATCGACCAATCTGAGATTTTTTCGTGGTTTTCCTCAGCCACTAAGGTAAATACCGGATTGAATATATAAATACCACAACCCAAAGTTCCACCTTAAGTCTAAAACAACAGCAAAAATGAACAATATGTGGTAATAGCGAATGCTGTGCCACAATGAAAGCAGGTAGACTGGACGGCACCCTAACGCCATCTGCACGGCACGAAGAAGAAGATCCAGCTGCTATGCACTAGGGTCTCTGTGGATACGTGACGAGATGAGTGATTTCAGGGATGAGACCTAGAAGATTAACTGTCCGGAACACATAGATCTAAGAGTTACCCACTAACAGATCCGTCGCGATATGGCCATGTAGCTAAAGCGACGTAGAATAAATAGAATAATAAAAAATATATATTATGAGTGGACCTCTGTATAACTAGGAAAACTTCACTTACCAAAATAGGTATATGTATAATATATTTACAATAAATATACGTTTGTATGCTACTTAAAACTTATGACAACTTAAATTGTTTCAAGCATCGAAAGGTATTTTAAACATTTTCGTCAAAGCGTGCAAGACGTTAGAATTATATAATTAAATAGCCAGCAAACAACTATAAAGTAAACTAAAACATGCATTATTATTGATAAAATATAATTATGTAACATTAAGCAAAAATGTAACTTCGAATGCACTAGCTTCAGCAATCAGTCAAGGAACTCCCACCACTGAACAAAGAAGCGAAAACAATTTCCTGATAAAACGCCCACTGTTGCAGCCAGTGAACTTGCGTTTGTTTACACCGAGCCACGATCAATGACTCTGCCCGTACGTAGCACTATAGGCGACCAAATAAGGTCTCAAACACTAAACTTCTCTTCTCTGATAGGGGGAGGAACACACACATGTGATACATATGAAAGAACCTCGACATAAGTAAACAATCAAAAGCACACAAATTAAAACGCATCTAAATACCCTCAAATGATGCAGATTTTTCTTCCACATTCAGATGTATCTCTCTTTCATTTACAAAATAAAACCTCTTTGGTGAATATCCTAGAATGCATTATTGAACATAAAACAACTTAATTTATGTAGAGCAAGGGTGGCGAAAATTCCTTTCTCTCTCGAGTAATCAAATATGCAACACGCACTACACCACTCAGCAGCACATGGAAAACAAATGAATAGACAGCTAGAAAAGGAGTTGCGCCTGCGAGTCACAGTGCCTCGCGAATCGCGTTTTCGCCATCACTGATGTAGAGCAACAGAAGTGCAACAGTTGACCTGCAAATTGCTCACATTTATAACGCAGGCAGGTATAGGCACATTTTCTCTTAAAGTATACTGCCTTAAATTTGTATGTTTGTACGTCCCTCAGCGTTCCTGACAACCAGGATTTAATATACTGTCTGTTCAGTGACATTTTAGCTAGTGAGTGAGGGAGCCCTTCCAAACAGATAAAGGTTTAGCTATTGGAGGGAGGTAGTGTTTAATCAGTATGAGGCAAGTGAGTGTAAAAAGCACGATTGTAAAGAATATTGGCTGTTTTCCACTGTATGTGCACGCGCGGCTGGAGTTCAGCTTACTGGGTACCCCTCCCATCAAGTAAAGCTTTACCTGAGATATAGGCCACCCCATCCCATCCCACTAGATAAAACGTCGAGTTCGCTATTCCGTCAAGGCAGAAATTCGCTTCAGCTTAGTTTAACGCACACTTCCATTCAGAAATAGATTCAGATTGCCAGTGGTCTAAGCGTTTCTGAGAAACGTCGTACACTAAAAAGTAATTTCCCCAAAACGCTTGAATTAATAATCGCGGTGAAGTATGGATCCAAGTCGGAAAAAACGGGTTCTAATATGTAGGAGATGGAACTTCGACACACGCAAACTTCGTGACGGTCATATAGATGTGCCCCACCTTGTAGTTTTCTTGATTGTTAAACCATAACTTCAATGTTTTTTTTTGGCGGGGGGATCAGATATTAGTTGCGAAAGCAAATAAAAATATATCTGATATGATAACTTATACTTTTATATAGTTTCTATATACTTATGTTAATCGTTACCTTTTGTAGAAGCACTTTCATTATACATTTCGTAGGTACAAGGTGGATAAAGAAAACCGAAGCGACAATCAAATGTTTAAAAGCGGGTCGTTACAGGATGGCCTTGAAATTCCACACTCTTTCCATGACACTGCATGTCAAAAAAATGCGAAGTTTTGAAAAATGCAACCAATAACAACGGCATATCTCGGAAATGTAGATGCGTAAAAATTTACTTGAAGTAAATTGTTTGTTTAAACAGATCTATATTCTTTGTGGGCACAGGGCATTCCCAGAAAATTCAAGATGCACATTTTATTTGCCATATAAATATCTTAAATAAGTGATATTTTAATCAAAATCCTTAAGAGCCGTTTTTAATAATATCAAGAATCAGGAAACATGTTCCATGGAAAGGGTAGTTTTGAATAGGTGACAAATACATCGCACTTGAAGTAGATACTTTCATTGCATCCTTTCTACCACAAAAATCTTGAATGAACTGGAAATTCCGCACATGAATGTGAATAAATAACTGTTTGTGTAGCTGATATGATGAAAACAACTCAATCAATTATAACGTTTTTAATTGGCTAAATTCATCAAATGAATAAAGATGCTCTTAGAGGACTTTATTTTTGGAAATTGGGTTTTGTGGCAGTAATTTGTATCACAATAATGTAAATGCCAGAGTGATTGTAGTGTAAATAAGCATTATTGTATGACATTGATTTGAGATGTTTGTTAATTATAAGCATTGTTAGGAAATAAGTTTACACGGCCTCACTGAAACTGACAATAGGAGCGGATAACAATGTGCGAGGGGGTGAGTTGAATATTAATTAGAAGAGACAAACAAATGACGTCAGATTGGCGCGCTCTTCTTAGAAATAGCGGAAATATTTTCCCTAGAGCATATGTTTTCGTAATTTTTGATTGGATATAAAAATAGACGCTAATGTTGACGCGTTTTATTAACCAATAGCAGCTCGGTTATAATCTTTAGGCATATCGGGGTGTGGGAATATAAAAAGCTAAAGTCAGAGGCAGATTTCGTCAGTCCAAAAGAAACATTTGTGCATTACACGTCGCTGAGTCCAACAGAATCATTCAGAAGTTAAACACGCTTAGTTCATCAGAATCGTTCGCGGGTTACACGTCGCGTAGTTTAACGGAAGCATACATAAAGTATACGTCGCAATTCTACAGAATCTCTCGCGTCTTAAAGTTTGTTATAAATGTGAAACACGCGAATTAATAAAGTGCGGCAAATAAGTGATTATAGTGATATTAGAAAATATAACAGTTTCAGTTTGGCGTGTATCACGAGTCAATATGTGAACTTAATTAATTGTGACGGTAATAAAAGTGTAAAAACAAATTCTTTTATCAGTGTTATCTTTGAGTAACAAAATCCTTTCCGTTTACACACCCCTGTTTAAGAGATTTGCTCGACTGAATAATAATAATAGCTAGCCGGAGCACAATGAACCCTAAAATGCAAAATAATAAAACAATAACAGGCGCCCAGCAATAAGATAACACGAAGTGACTGCGACAAATTGGCTTCCATACGTGGGGCATATAAACATGAAACATCTTCCAACTACCAACTACCTAAAAATATTCCACTTCAGTTTCTCGTTTGTGTAATTACGATAAAAGTTATAGATTATCCACAAATTTGATCTCGTTATTTCTTAAACAGTTAGCACATTTAGAGCAGAGTCCTTCAAATAGTATATTGTTTCTCCTCCTCTTGATGTTTCGGAGATGTTCGTGCAAAGAACGCATTTTGGCCGTGAGCAGAGACCGTTAGGCCCCTGTCTCCGCAATCAGTCACTCTTCGCTGACCAAATCCCTGAGCGAGGTCAGCACAAGGACAGTTGCAAACCATTCATACGTTCCCACCACTGCAATTTCCTTCCTTCATCAGAGTCGTTCAAACGCACTCGGCATGAAAACGAGACAACTTCACCCCCGTCTTTTGTTATCAAACATCTGTGGGATATGTTGGTTATCACTTTCCAATACGATTGCGAGATCCTAATTGGGAAGCGTGATAGATACATTTTCCTTAAAATGCATATTTAGTGTAACCTTACAACCGAAATCCAATATAAAAATGTCGTACGTCACCTAGCCCGGATCTGTAATCATCAGATACGTTAACCATTTATGAATTTGCATTGAAGTTTTTAATTATTTAAGGCACTGTATTGGCGAAAATTGGTTAAAAAAATCTGATGTGTTACACTCACATGACTTTCTCTACTCTTGTACAATCTAATTTTACAAACGCTTATTCTCCATATGGTTCATGTTAATCGAGATATCGAGATGTCAATCTTATTGGTAATTTTCTTGTAGATGCAAGGGAAATATGGTAGCTTTTAAGCGATAGTCAAATATTTTAACGCTGGTTGCTATGTGGCGCATTCCATTCTCTTTGCATGTCCAGGACATAAAAAAATGAATAACGAATTTGAGAAAAAGTATAAGTATTGGAAAATTTAAGGAAATAACAAGCAATATCTCGAAAACGGTTCACTCAACAAAAGAAATGTATATGACATAAGTTGTGTATTTTAACGCGATCTACATTTTTTGTGCAGTAAAATTTTGTCTATCTCTTATGGTTTACCAGTTATGCAAAAGTCGTTCACAATGAAGAATACTTTTGGAGACATTCCCAGAAAATTCGAGATATACATTTCATTTCTCATGACATTATCTTAAACATATGATATTTTAATCAAAATCGTTAGAGCCATTTTTGAGAAAATTAAAATTTTCGAAAAATGTTCCATGTAAAGGGTAGTCTGGGGTGGGGGGATTTTCTTGAAAACCTTCGTGTCGCATCTCTGGAAGATACTGAACCTAAATACCAAGTTTGGTGCTTATCCGACTGTTCGTTTTTGAGTTATGCTGTTCACAGACACACACACAGACACACACACACACAGACACACAGACACACACACAGACACACACACGGACATGTTTCCAAAAATACTTTTTTTGGATTCAGGAGGTCTCAAAACATGTATTTCCGGTGAAATCTCGGTATCGAATTTTTGGGTGGAATGCAATACTTCCCCTACTTACTATACGTAGTAGAGAAAGTAAAAAAGGAAAATAAAACCAGAAAAACAGCTTAAAGTGGTAAAGTGGACATTCCCAAGATTTTCTCCACCCATTATATGTTCCTTATATATTATTAGCAGAATATTACAGATTATTCTCTCCCCCTCTCCATTTATCCTTGCCTTTCTTTCTTTCTTTCATTCATTCCCCTCTCCATCTTTCTCCTTCTACTCTCCTTCGCCATGTAACCTTCTTCTGTACAAATTACATGTGATGTTTTGACAATGGTAATAAAACTGATTTTTCCGGGATATCAATAAGCTTTAAAATACGAAGAAGAAGAAAACGGAAGACTGGCATTTCATTTTCAGTTGTGTGTGTGTGTGTGTGTGTGTGTGTGTGTGTGTGTGTGTGTGTGGAGAGAGAGAGAGAGAGAGAGAGAGAGAGAGAGAGATGGACAAAGAAAAATATTTGTACTGCAATAAAATAACACAAACTATTCTTTATAGTCATACACTTATGGTTAAATTGTAACATTGGAATATCGAAGTATGACCGCCAAATATATCGAAATTAACCTCCATTTATTTATTATTCTTACGTCGTTGGCAATGTTTGACCACCATAATATTTTGTTTCACCACGGTAAATTACCGTGACTTTTACTTACACTAAAATATACAGTATACATTATACCAATTCCTTTGCATCATTTTATTTCAATACACAGCAAAGAAGAGGAGATAAACAAAAGAAAGCATAGTATTCCGTTTGTCATATGTCTGTTTTGTTTAGCCGTATCCTCAATGGCACTGATATGGATCTTCGTCTCTCAGTCTGGACAAAAGCGATGTGTGGTTCGGAAGTGAACTTAGTACTTACTGTTACATTTGTTTTTTAATTTGTTTTGTAATAATGCTGCAAGTTAAGTGCGCATTGCAGCCACGTAATTTCATGCATGATTTGTATCTGATTATACAACATCTTGCAGGGATGTTAGAAGATGATTCGTAACAGATTTGCGACCTCCAAACAGAGGAGACGTGTGTAAACTTGCAAATAAACTTAGGGAAACGGGTTCGATTCGATAAGAAGCGAAGTGTAAAGCGGCGTGCACTCACTGAGGAGAAACTGGATGAAGTTGGGGAAGGATTAGAACATTCTCCTCAAAAATCTACGTGACAACTTTCACAGGAAACAGCAATTTCAGTGACGCTTCGTGGTAACTCTTAAGATAAAACCTACAAGATCACCGTTGTCCACGAACTGCTACCATTTCATTTCTGTAACTGAATTTTGAGAAATAACGAGGTAATTGATTAAAATTTAGTAAACTTCTGTGATGAAGTATGGTTCCATTGACATGGCTATGCTTCGACGCAGAATAACTGGTCAGAGAAACCTAATTTAGTGCAGGAAATTCCATTATCATAAAATCAGAGTAAGATGCGCGGTAAAACTATATAGGGTACTTACAGCCAATATTTTCTCTTTTTTTACCTAGAATGTTATAGAAATGATTTTTCTCACAGAATGTTTTGAGCAACTGACCGACTTTGAATGTCGATCTGATATTTTTAGCAAGATTCTGCCACCGTCTATAAACTGTAGTCATTAAAATTCATTTTGTCACTTTCGAAGATAAGGTAATTAGTACTATGAGGTTATGGAAGGCACGGTCAGCGGATCTCACTTTACGTTATTCTTATTTAGGGGAAATTTGGAGAAATAAAGCATATTGGTCAAACCCCATATGCCAAAAGAACTGCAAGAAAATATCCCATACAAAATTAGCTCCTTTCGAAGCTGAATTGCAGTACGGAAAGACAACTTCCCTAAAAGGTGCTAGAGATGTGCGGATGCAGGACTAGGACGATGTTTACACTTGTTCTGATAAAGCATGGGCTTAATGTTTACTTTCTCTACTACATATAGTAAAAAATAAGGGAAGTATTGAAGTCCACCCAAAAATTTGATACCGAGATTTCACGGAAATACATGTTTTGAGACCCCCTGAATCCAAAAAAAAGCATTTTGGCAACATGTCCATGTGTGTGTCTGTGTGTGTGTCTGTGAACAGCATAATTCAGAAACGAACAGTCGGATAAACACCAAACTTGCTATTTAGGTTCAGCATCTTCCAGAGATGCGACACGAAGGTTTTCAAGAAAATCCCCCCACCCCAGGTTACCCTTTACATAGAACATTTTTCGAAAATTTTAATTTTCTCAAAAATGGCCCTAACGATTTTGATTAAAATATCATATGTTTAAGATATTTTCATGTCAAATGAAATGTATATCTCGAATTTTCTGGGAACGTCCCCAAAAGTATTCTTCATTGTGAACGACTTTTGCATAACTGGTAAACCATAAGAGATACACAACATTTTAGTACACAAAAATGTAGATTGCGTTAAAATGCACAATTTATGTATTTTGTTGTTGAGTGAACCATTTTCGAGATATTGCTTGTTATTTCCTTAAATTTTCCAATACTTTTTCTCAAATGGGAATCCGTTATTCATTTTTTATGTCCTGGACATACAAAGAGAATGGAATGCGCCACATAGCAACCAGCTCTTAAAAGATTTGACTATCGCTTAAATACTACAATAAGATTAACATCTCGATTAACATGAAGTATATGGAGAATAAGCGTTTGTAAAAGTAGTTTGTACAAGAGTAGAGAAAGTCATTTGAGTGTAACACATCAATTTTTTTTTTTTTTTTTTTTTTGTAAAACTGTAATTCTGAGAACAAATCACAGAGAGAGAGAGAGAGAGAGAGAGAGGGAGAGGGAGAGAGGTGATGATAACAACAAAGAGAACTTGCCTTGCAGAATATCAATTCCACTTTGCATCAAAGATTACTTGTACTTGGTCAGAATAGGTCAGTGTGAATTTTTATTCAATACAAAAACAAATCTGATGTGCTAGATCCACACGACTTTCTCTAGCCTCTATTATGCTTATTACACTTACCAAAATTTATTTTTCTATCTACTTCCTTTTAATCGAAATAAACCTTTCTGGGTATACCCGCATTAAGCATTTAATTATAGATACAAAGGAAACAGCGACAGTCAAATGTTCAAGCCGCTATATGCTGGCCTTAAAATTACATACTGTTTCCATACAATCGCGAGAAACAATTGAAATCGGCAGGACTCGAAAAGAATGGCTAAACACTGAAGAATCCGAACCATCAATAACGGATATCTCGGAAATTCCTGATGCCACAGAAAAGTTATTTGAAACAAATTATGTGCTTTTAAGAGACTACATTCGCCTACTGCTTAACGTTTACCAGTTTTAAGAGACTATACGAAATTCCTTCCGAATGTAGAGGACTTCGCAATTTATTCCCAGACAATTCAAGATATGCATTTTATTTTTCATGTAAATGTCTTTAATATGTGGTGTGTTAATCAAAATCGTTAGAGCCGTTTTTTTAGAAAATCAAAACTTTTAAAAATGTTCCATGTAAAGGGCAGTTTGGGGTGGGAATTTTCTTGAAAATCTTCGTGTCGCATTTTTGGAACACACTGAACCTAAACACTAAGTTTGGTATTTATCCGAATTTCGTTTTTGAGTTCTGCTGTTCACACACACACACACACACAAGAACATTTTCTAAAAATGCCTTTTTTATTCAGGGGGCCTCAACATGCATTGTTGAAACCCCCTGAATAACATGTATTCCCGATGAAATCTCGGTATCGAATTTTTGGGTGGAATGCAATATTTCCCCTACTTACTATACGTAGTAGAGAAAGTAAAAATGATTCTTTATTAAGCTTACATTATTCATGATCGTGTGGCAATGCTTTAAATTACGCAACATGGGTTCCGTTACATACGAAATGGGGGGAAAAAACATTCAATATTTTATATTATAAGAGGAAAATATATTAAAAACCTTTCAAACATGTTTTGCTAAATGATAACTGGAAAACGTGAACATGCACGGAATATTAATTTGGAAATAGCTAATGCTACGAAGTGGGGCCGGTATATGGTTAACATAAATTGCATATTTTAATGAGCCCTAAAATCTTTTTCTAATGAGCTTTTATCAATCTCAATGAGAACGAAAAGGACCGCAAAGGCTAGTCACAAAATAATTTATCTACGTTTTATTTGTCATGGGCAGATATTTCAAATTATTACCATTTTCTTTCATGTCGCTTTAACTTACAATATGGTAATCATATCGTGGTTTGCAATGTTTTAATCAAAATTCACAGATCTAGAGCTGTTTGGGGTAGGGATATATTTGTAAAAACATTCGCGTTACTAAGTTGAAAGATGCTGGTCTTCAATATGAAGTGTTGTACTTATTTTGTACCGCATATCTCGTTAGACATGGGTACGCAGTAAGACAAGTGTGGTTATCATATGTTTATGTATCAGATTTTTTGGCTCTTTATTTCATGTTACGTCTCATAATGGCGAAATTTCAACAGAGCGCTTCATTTCTTTTGCAAGCTGCCTTGAAGCAGCCTTGAAATATTAATACCAGAAGCCTTCATTGTATAATTCATCGAGACACTTTTTATTGCTGCTAGATTATGACGCAATTCAAATGACACGCGATGCATCCCTAACTATTTAAGACAGCGTACTGGTCTCAGTTCTGAGCGAAAAATAAAGTTCTTAACAGCTTCTTCTGAGGTAGACACTCGATGAAAATATAAATAAGTGTAAAATGCGACATATTCCATTATCAGCACCCTAATTTTATAATTATACTGAACCACCATATACAAGTGCCAAAAAGGGTTATACAACAGTGGTTGAGAAACACCTCATGCTTGCAGTACTGCAGAAAGTAGCTTAATTTATTCTTCCTTGAAATTGGTAAATATATGTATTGGTGGAGTGCAATGTGTATCCAAACGCAAATAATGAAAACTAGCCTACGAAGTCCTCTTCAACGTGACCTGTAAACCATAAAAGATAACCCAAAATTCCACCAAAAGAAAATCTGATGTAATACTTTCACATGACTTTCCTTACCCTCCATCTTTAATAGTGGATATACAAAGTATTCTTATTAAGCTTATTTTTATCTATTACATTTTAATACAAATAAACCTGCAGAAATAGCTATATTACACATTTCGTTATAGATACAAAGAGAACAGAGATAGTCAAATGTTTAAGAACTGGAGGCTATACGCTGGCCTTAAAATTCCATACTGTTTCCATGCAATCGCCAGAAACAACTGAATGTTGAAAGGACTTTTAGAGAATAAGCAACAAATGAACAATTCAAACCTTTAATAACGAGATCTCAGAAACGGCTTATGCCACAAAAAAGCTTATTTTAATTAAATTGCCCGATTTAAAGAGATCTACTTTTTTGTGTAGTATGTTTTTGTTAATCGCTTAACGTTTACCAGTTATACAATATTATACAAAACTCCATCCGAATGAAGAGGACTTCATAGGCTATTCCCCCAAAATTCAAGATATATATTTTATTTGTCATGTAAATATCGTTCATATATGGTATTCTAATCAAAATCGTTAGAGCTATTTTTTGAAAAAATAAAAAATTTCGAAAAATGTTCCATGTAAAGGGCAGTTTGGGGTGGTGGAAGTTTGTTTAAAACGATTGTGCCGCATCTTAGGGAGATATTGAATCTAAATACCAAGTTTGGTATTTATCCGACTTTTCGTTTTTAAGTTATCGTGTTCACAGACACACGCACGTTTAAAAAATCTGATGTGTTACACTCACATGACTTTCTCTACTCTTGTACAATCTAATTTTACAAACGCCTATTCTCCATATGCTTCAAGTTAATCGAGATATCGAGATGTCAATCTTATTGGTAATTTTCTTGTAGATGCAAGGGAAATATGGTAGCTTTTAAGCGATAGTCAAATATTTTATCGCTGGTTGCTATGTGGCGCATTCCATTCTCTTTGCATGTCCAGGACATAAAAAAAATGAATAACGAATTTGAGAAAAAGTATGTGTTGGAAAATTTAAGGAAATAACAAGCAATATCTCGAAAACGGTTCACTCAATAAAAGAAATGTATATGACATAAGTTGTGTATTTTAACGCGATCTACATTTTTTGTGTAGTAAAATTTTGTCTATCTCTTATGGTTTACCAGTTATGCAAAAGTCGTTCACAATGAAGAATACTTTTGGAGACATTCCCAGAAAATTCGAGATATACATTTCATTTCTCATGACATTATCTTAAACATATGATATTTTCATCAAAATCGTTAGAGCCATTTTTGAGAAAATTAAAATTTTCGAAAAATCTTCCATGTAAAGGGTAGTCTGGGGTGGGGGGATTTTCTTGAAAACCTTCGTGTCGCATCTCTGGAAGATACTGAACCTAAATACCAAGTTTGGTGTTTATCCGACTGTTCGTTTTTGAGTTATGCTGTTCACAGACACACACACACACACACACACACACACACACACGGACATGTTTCCAAAAATGCTTTTTTTGGATTCAGGAGGTCTCAAAACATGTATTTCCGGTGAAATCTCGATATGGATTTTTGGGTGGAATGCAATACTTCCCCTACTTACCATACGTAGTAGAGAAAGTAAAAAACTGATGTGACTCGACTTTCTCTGCTAATGATAAATTCACAAATATTAATTGTATATTATGCTATTCATTATTCTAACTTATTATACAAACATTTGAATGTTATATCTGTATGCTGAACTAAGGCGCTATTGCTTAACTTGAAGTCATTTCTAGACAAATACTTATCGAGTAACGTAGTGTCTGTGTAAGAATAACTTCTTGTATGAATCTTGCATATAAAAGCTTTATAGTTAAGAGGACGGATGCTTTGGATGGCCAAGGATGCAGTTTAATATTATCTAAAACGCCTCTAATTTGTATCTATCTTTTCTCACCCCTGCCGTAAATCTACAACCTCATATTCCGGAATCTGTAACCTCACGTGAAAAAGTCCCAAGGTCGTTATCATCGTCAGCGGACAGTCCTAGCAAATGGTACAGAGTTTTTTTGTCCCTGGCTCATCTCGGTGTTCTGAAGGTCGCATGGCTAGCTGGAGATAATCTCTGCAAACAGGTACTTTGGGTTTTACCGACACTTTCTGGAAAATCTCCTCCTCTGGACCTTATCCAGAATGACTAGGACAAAATTACAATTTGGGGAGATAAAGCGTCTCTTTAGGAACATTTTCGTTGTCAGATCCTTTTATAAATGTAAGACTCATTTCTTTTAATGATTAAGCAGAGGGTGGAAAAAAAATCTCATTTTCAAAATAATTTTTGCATCGAATTGTTCACATCTTGTTACTTCTCCATTTAGAGTTTCATCTTTACTGTGGTACTTTGGGATCACTTTCTTCAAAAAGGTTGCCTTCATGAAACGAAACTAATGACGATCGCTTGGTGCCAAGCTAGTGGTGTAAGGTCATGAGTTTTTGGGCGTTTATTTTGTTAGGAGCATTTTTAGCATCCGCCTTGGGACCGAGTTTTCCTTCTACTAGGGGAAGCATTGTATTCCACCCAAAAATTCGATACCGGGAGATTTCACCGGAAATATATGCTTTGAGACCCCCTGAATCCAAAAAAATAAAAAAAGCATTTCTGGAAACATGTCCGTGTGTGTGTCTCTCTGTGTGTCTGTCTCTGAACAGCATAACTCAGAAACGAACAATCGGATAAACACCAAACTTGGTATTTAGGTTCAATATCTTCCAGAGATGCGACACGAAGGTTTTAAAGAAAATCCCCCCACCCCAGACTACCCTTTACATGGAACATTTTTTCGAAAATTCTAATTTTCTCAAAATGGCTCTAAAGATTTTGATTAAAATATCATATGTTTAAGATATTTTCATGACAAATGAAATGTGTATCTCGAATTTTCTGGGAATGTCTCCAAAAGTATTCTTCATTGTGAACGACTTTTGCATAACTGGTAAACCATAAAAGATAGACAAAATTTTACTACACAAAAAATGTAGATCGCGTTAAAATAGATAATTTATGTCATACACATTTTTTTTTTGAGTGAACCATTTTCGAGATATTGCTTGTTATTCCCATAAATTTTCCAATACTTATACTTTTTCTCAAATTCGTTATTCATTTGTTTTGTCCTGGACATGCAAAGAGAATGGAATGCCCCACATAGCAACCAGCTCTTGAAAGATTTGACTATCGTTTAAAGCCTACCATATTCCCCTTGTACCTTTCAAGAAAATTAGCAATAAGATTAACATCTCGATTAACATGAAGCATATGGTGAATAAGCCTTTGTAAAAATAGTTTGTACAAGAGTAGAGAAAGTCATGTGAGTGTAACACATCAGATTTTTTCCATCTGAAGCTTTGAAAAGCTTCTTTGGTGACAAACACTTTGATGATTTTGAACACATTGTGTTCAAAAAATTTAGTACTTACTTAAAACAGGTTCCACTCAAACGATATTTATATTTATATTTAAAACCTCACATAATGTGTTTTATATTAAGAGCATTCGTATAAAAAGTGATCCTTCTATTTACGTTACTTACTCACAATCATTTTGGGCTAGACATTTCTTCAAGTAAAATAAAACGATTGCTTGCATAATATGAAAAATAAAACAACTATTCAGGGTTTTGTTTCCCTTCAACCTGGAAAAACTTAAAAAGATGTAACAAACGAATATGTCGGAAACAGCTTTGCTAGAAAAGAACATATTTGGGTAACTTGCATGTTTACATTAGCTCCAGAATCAGTTTCTTCGTGTTTCTATTTGTTATGGTTTACCAGTTATACAAAACTATACGAAAATCATTCAGAATGTAGTGGATTTCATAGGCGAACGTTTTGGATTCAGGGATCCAAAACGTACACACATATATTCGGTGAAATCTCGAATTCAAATTTTTGGGTACCTCTCTTACCTCCTGCTGGTAGGTGTAGAGAAAGTAAAGGTGTTGCAAATATTTGTTAATGTGCATGTGCAGTAAAAATATCGAAGAACGCTTAAGAAATGTGCTAGAGAAATTTGATCAATTGAGAGTGGTATACTTCTGTTATTTATTTAATATTATTGTAGCCCCACGTTGTGGTAGCCAATTTGAAGTGTTTTATGGTTTGTTTGTTAGCCCCACGTTTGGGAGCCAATTTGCGATGGTAAATTTATAATGTTATTTGTGTATTTGTTTACTCAATATGGTGAAGCCATCTTGTGACGTGATTCATTTGTTAGGCTTGTTAGCTCCATCTAGTGTTAGCAATTTGCGGCAGTATTAGTGTTCGTTTGAAAGAATGCTACTGTTATTTTATTTAATTTTGGTTCTCTGTCCTTCGGCTAGCTATGATCTTTTGGTCAAGCACTTCTCTTTATACAGGTTGTGTAAACGGAAAGGAATCTTTTATCCAAAGATAACACTGATGAAGGAATTTGTTTTACACTTTTATTGTCGAACACATTTACTATCACATTTACACATTGATCTTGACACTCGCCAAACTGAAACTGTTATAATAACTTCATTACTGATCAATCTTAATTCGCGTACTTCAACTTTTTGTATAATTAACTTTATAACACTTCAGATTTTTTTATAACTCTTATACGCGTAACTTGCGAATCGATAGCCGACGTGTAATATTTCTGCTGGACTGAAGGCGACGTGTATCATACAAAATATTTTCGACGAACTGACGGACCGAAGACGACGTGTAGTGTATAAAGATTTTTGATGAACTGACGGGGTCTTTAGCTCTAACCTACCTTTTATACTCCTTCATCCAGATATGCCTAAAGATTATAACTGAGCTGCAATTGGCTAATAAAACGCGCCAACATTAGCGTCTATTTTTATATCCAATGAAAATTATGAATACATATGCTCTAGGGAAATGTTCCAGCAAATTCTAAAAGAAAAACGCGCCAATATTACGTAACTTCCTCGTTTCCAGTAATGATAAACAGCTCACCCCCTCGCTGCATTATTGCACGCTATTATTGTCAGTTTCAGTAAGGCCGTATAAACTTACTTCCCAACAATAATTACAATCAACAAACATTTCAAATCAATGTCACATAATAAAGCATATTCATACTATAATCACTCTTTACATTTAAATAATTTGTGATACAAATTACTGCATCACAATTTAATGTGTTCGTCAGTAGAAAGATATGAGGAAAAACAAAGTGTATTTAAATTTCTAAACTCTTCCGCAGGGTGCGTAACACTGGAAGGTTCATTAGAGATGCTACCCATCTGCTGTTTACCACCCACTGGACAACGGCTATTCTTCTGACAGCCTCCATGAAACATTCAAGCAGCGGCCCACATTAGCATCTGTATGAGATCCACCTCTTGTTAATTGGACACCTTGAGATGTGACAGAATTTGCATACCTTGAGCAAGAGTTGAGCGACTTCTGACTGATGGTGGCCCGTAACGTGGGACATTAATCAGCATCCGTTAGCCTATTTGGTGGGCTTTAAGCCATTAGACCATACTTTCATATATTACTTTCATTGTCTCTTGCTTATGGTGTATAAAACGTGATTCTTCTATCCATTTTACAATACTCACGATATCTTTACCTAAGAATGGTTCCGTCGTCCTCCGTGGTGTAGTGGTTACCATGCTAACTTCTAGTTCCCGAGGTCGCGAGTTCAGTGGAGCGATGGATTTATTCGGGCGTAAAAATCCTTAGCATGGCTTCCTTCGAAAGGGAAGTAAAGCCGGTGATCCCGTGTCGTCGTAGATTTAGGGCACATAAAAGAACCTCAATCTTGATAAAGAGGACTCTGAGCAAAATCTCCAGTCCTTCACAACCAATATAGAATGGGACGCTAAGGAACACAGCAGTTAAAGAGCGTCTATTAATAAAACTCAATTTAACTTTTAAAGAACGGCTCCAAGTAAAGTATAAATTTTAAGTTAATAAAATATTCCTGAAACAAAATTCAAATTTTAATTCGTAGTAACAGGCTCTTGTGACGGAATCGGAAACTTCGAAGCATATCCGTTAGATGACTCCCTCAAACTTGGGAAGAGTGTAAACTTTCTACTTACGATATTTTGAAAATGGATAACGCTTCGAAAAAAATTGACAAAATACTTTTCCTGTAGTAATTTTTAACTTAACTTTTATAGTTTCCTAGCTATTCAATATTTTACAAAATTCTACCAAATAAAAGGACTTGACAGATTATTCACAGAACATTCAGGATGTAAATTTTATTTATCGTGTAAATATGTCAACCATGTGATATTTTAATCAAAATCGTTATCGCTACCTTTGAGAAAGTAAAAAATAAGGAACACATTTTCCATGTGAAAATCGTCGTGTTATATCCTTGCAAAACACTGAACTCAGGGGAGCAATTGGTATTTATCCGACTCTTCGTTTTTAAGTTAGCTGTTTTCTCTCTCTCTCTCTCTCTCTCTCTCACACAAACACACACACACACACACACACACACACACACACACACACCTCGAGATCGCGGGTTCAAACCGCGATGGATTTTTTCGGGCGTAAAAATCCTTGCAAGTCTTCCTTCGAAGGGAAGTAAACCCGGTGGTCCCGTGTTGTAGATTTACGGCACGTAGAAGAACCTCTGAGCAAAATTACTGCTCTTTCACGCCTAATATAGATGGGTCGCTAAGGACAACAGTTAAGGAGCGTCCATAAATAAGACTCATTTTTAATTACTCTCTAACACACACACACACACACACACACACACACACATACGATGATACTTCCTCTACTTATCTATGGTACAAAAAGTAAAAATGAAAAGTCGTATCAGTACCAAATCCACTTATTCGTAGTATTTTGCAAGGATATTACACAAATATATTCACAAAATTGTACTCCACTTCAAACTAGAACTAAAAAAAAAAAAAATCCGATGCGTTACAATCACATGACTTTCTCTACTCTTGTACAAACTATTTTTACAAACGCTTATTCTCCATATGGTTCATGTTAATCGAGATATCGAGATGTCAATCTTATTGCTAATTTTCTTGTACATGCAAGGGCAATATGGTAGGTTTTAAGCGATGGTCAAATATTTTAAGAGCCGGTTGCTATGTGGCGCATTCCATTCTCTTTGCATGTCCAGGACATAAAAAAATGAAATTGGAAAATTTAAGGGAATAACAAGCAAGATGTCGAAAATGGTTCACTCAACAAAAAAAAATGTATATGACATAAATTGTGTATTTTAATGCGATCTACATTTTTTGTGTGGTAAAATTTTGTCTATGTCTTATGGTTTACTAGTTATGCAAAAGTCGTTCACAATGAAGAATACTTTTGGAGACATTCCCAGAAAATTCGAAAAATAGCATTTCATTCGTCATGAAAATATCTTAAACATATGATATTTTAATCAAAATAGTTAGCCATTTTTGAGAAAATTAAAATTTTCGAAAAATCATCCATGTAAAGGGTAGTCTGGGGTGGGGGGATTTTCTTGAAAACCTTCGTATCGCATCTCTGGAAGATACTGAAACTAAATACCAAGTTTGGTGCTTATCTGACTGACTGTTTTTGAGTTGTTGTTCACAGACACACACACGGACATGTTTCTAAAAATGCTTTTTTTGGATTCAGGGGGTCTCAAAACATGTATTTCCGGTGAAATCTCGGTATCGAATTTTTGGGTGGAATACAATACTTCCCCTACTTACTATATGTAGTAGAGAAAGTAAAAAAGTTATAAATTTCCAAAATAACAACTTGCACTAATGCGATCGTTCGAGTATTTTTATAACAAATTCCAAAAGTGTCCCTCTGATCAAACAGAGTGCAAAGCGTTACTACAGTTACAAGACTTACGTATCTACTCACATGATGATGGGAGACCTTGGAACCGTTCCTGCTCTTAAGTTCCAATAAAGGACAATGTTCACTAAAAATCTCCCGACCAATCAGATTTGATTTTACTACTAAGCTCTTGAGATACGCATGCGTAAGGTAATCAATCACTCGAGATACCGTATGCTCCTGGGTGTATTTGAATGTTATTTGGGAAAAGGAGAAATAACCATTTTTCCCCACCCCTACCTCAAATTACCTTTTTTTAATCTTTTTTTTTTTTAATTTCTCAAACACGGCTGTAAGGATTTTGAGTAAACTAGCAGATTCACAGGGTGAACTATCCTACGATGACTACAAAATTTTACGTTATTCTTTCTTATTCCCACAAAGATTTGTTAGAAACAAAAACTGACTTACGATATGCAAACAGTTGTGTGCAATCAAGTCCATATGCTTCATTTTAGATTATTTCTTTTCAATCTTGAATAGAATAATAACGGTATATGGATACTATAATGTATAAAGAATTATGTAAAGTTGTAGTGGATGGAGAAAGTCGTGTGACTGGAATGTATCAGAAATTTTAGGCAACATACTTTCTAATGGACACCGGGAAGAAGTAAGAGGGTCGTCCAATAAGTAAGTTTGCCTATTTTATAAAAAACATTATACCCCATTGATCATGTTGAATTAATTTTATTTGTATTGTACAATCCTTCTGTTACTTTTCTACATAGTCGACATGTTTTTCCAAGCTAGTGTTGTACCAGGTCGGGTTCTGATTGATCTTCGTCACGGTGTTAAAGTGCTTACCTCCCTGATGACCTTTGAGTCAGGGGAACATGTAAAATCACTTGGGAAAAGATCTGGTGAATATGGAAGATGCGAGAAAACTTCCCAGTTGAATCTTCTAAGCTCTGCCTGGGTCCAGATTCAACTTGGAAGTTTTCTTGTATCCTCCGTATTCACCGGAGCTTGCCCCAAGTGATTTTCACATGTTCCTCCAAATCAAAGGCAAGCACTTTTAACACTGATGATGAAGTCAAATCAGTGAACAGCTGGTTGCGAGCACAGGACCCGACCTGGTACACACTGGCTTGGAAAAACGTGTATCACGTCCTCAAAAATGCTTGGAAAAACATGTTGACTATGTAGAAAAGTAACAGGAGGATTGTACGATATAAATAAAAGTAATTCAACGTGATCAATTGTGTGTAATGCTTTTTATAAAATAGGGAAAATTACTTATTGGACAGACCTCGTACTTTTGAAAAAAAAAAGAGCATTATTTTGCAAGTATAGCTGGAATAACCTGAGAACATCCAAAAAATATGACTTCCTACGACTCTAAAAATGTTATCTGTACGATGGATCAAACTTTAGAAACAACTTGCATCCTATTTCTAGCAAGAATCTGAAGCACGTCACGAGCACCAACACCTGGACCTCTCATCCGAACATTTTACAAGGGCATTAGAAGGGAAGAGGGGAGGGGAGGACTCCTGCTGCGACCTTTAATCAATTTACAGGAAGGACGCCTCGCCCCATTGTTTTACACGATCACTGGATCGCATCGGAGGCGGAACGATTGTAAAAGCATCTCTACTACGTTGCTAGGTTGGCAACACTGCTGCTTGCTTTATTTCAAGGCTAGCAGAGTATTATGTTTGTTCTTAACGTGTGTTGCAAATGCACGTGGTATTCACAAACAAGACTTCGTCATCACCTTGCTACACTCAATGTGGTGCACAGCTTTCAGCCATTCGCTTTTTCGATACGAGAGTAGAACTCCGATGTGTTACATTCGCATGCCTTTCTCTGCCCGGAATCGTTTAGTTTTATATCACTTCAACACGCTCTTTACTTGGAAAGGTTAATTTTCTACAGATTGAGATAACGATAAACAGAAATAGCTTCATTACACACGTCGTTGTAGGTACAAGTGGGATAGAGGAACTGGATCGATAACGAGATGTTTAAAAGCGGCCTTGAAATGCCACAGTCTTTACACAATACCGCGTCAGCAGTTTAAAAAAATTCTGATGTGTTACACTCAGATGACTTTCTCTACTCTTGTACAAACAATTTTTACAAACGCTTATTCTCCATATGCTTCATGTTAATCGAGATATCGAGATGTTAATCTTATTGCTAATTTTCTTGTAGATGAAAGGGGGAATTGCTAGGCTTTAAGCGATAGTCAAATATTTTAAGAGCTGCTTGCTATGTGGAGTATTCCGTTCTCTTTGCATTACCAGGACAAAAAAAATGTATAACGAATTTCCATTTGAGAAAAAGTATAAATATTGGAAAATTTAAGGAAATAATAAGCAATATCTCGTACATAGTTCACTCAAAAACAATGTATATGACATAAATTATGTATTTTAACGCGATCTACATTTTTTGTGTAGTAAAACTTTGTTTATCTCTTATGGTTTACCAATTATGCAAAAGTCGTTCACAATGAAGAATACTTTTGGAGACATTCCCAGAAAATTCGAGATAAACATTTCATTTGTCATGAAAATATCTTAAACATATGACATTTTAATCAAAATCGTTACAGCCATTTTTGAGAAAATTAAAATTTTCGAAAAATGTTCCATGTAAAGGGTAATCTGGGGTGGGGGGATTTTCTTGGAAACCTTCGTGTCGCATCTCTGGAAGATACTAAACCTAAATACCAAGTTTGGTGTTTATCCGACTGTTCGTTTCTGAGTTATGCTGTTCACAGACACACACAAAGAGACACACACGGACATGTTTCCAAAAATGCCTTTTTTGGATTTAGGGGGTCTCAAAACATATATTTCCGGTGAAATCTCGGTATCGAAGTTTTGGATGGAATACAATACTTCCCCTACTTCCTATACGTAGTACAGAAAGTAAAAATTACAGTGCTAAAAATTCAGACCTAATAGTTACTTAAAAATTAAAATAAATTGTGTGTTTTAAAGAAGTTTCTTTTGTGTGTGTTACGTTTTTGTCTGTCTCTTAAGTTTTGCCAGTTAAACGAAATGATACAATATTCATTTCGAATACAGAGTTCACAGGTTATACTTCAAGATTTACGATATTAATTTTATTTACCATATAAATATCTAAATACATAACATTTTAATCAAAATGTTAGAGCCATTTTTAGAAAAAAGATCGGAAAATCTTCTCTGTAAACGCAAGTTTGGAATGGAAGATTTTCTTCAAAATTTCGTGCCGCATCTTTGGAAAGTACTGAACTTAAAATACCAAATTTGGTATTTATGGGACTTTTCGTTTTTGAGTTATGCTGTTCACACACACACGCACGCACGTGGACCATTTTCTAAAAATGCCTTTTTTGGATTCAGGAGGCCAAATCATGTATTTCCAGTGGAGCAAAAACGGAATTACGTTTTTTTATCCCAAAAGATTGTTTAATTAATTTGTATTTAATTTATAGGTACTGCATCACAGTAAAATGCTAGACTGTCAATCGGAAACACTTTTTATTCCAACAGAAGTGTGGACTTTTTGCTTTTCCCCAAAAAGATATGTAATACACCTCTCAGTCTTTTTTCTAAAATAACTATTGGATATAATTTGAATTAAATTTACAAGTGCTTTTTATCATATAGTAATGAATAATTATAGAATATGATCTTCTGATATTTGCATAAACTCACAAAACATTATTTTTAAAATACTTATAAAGTATATCCCTTTCCTTAAAAACTGAAGCATAAAGAATTTTTAAATTAAAGTGCAAGAATTTCATCTAACATTTTAATTGTGTTTATAACTCTCCATTTATGTACAAAATCAGGTGTCTTATGTGAAAGGTACTGAAGTTATTTTAGTTTGTATACCTACCTATATTTTTATTACTTTCCTATTGTGGGCAGCAAATTTTTCCTTAAAAAGAAATCGGTGCATTATATTGATTTTATATGGTATCAGAAATTGACCATGCGTTAAAATATCGGTATGATTTTCGTAAGGCTCCCTTTAATTGCAGCTGCCATTCGTTTTTAACTTGTCCATATGTAATTAAAAATATCATACATAATGTTAAACTTAACGGGCGTTCCTTTAGTGGAGGAAATAATGCGATAGCACTGTTATAATGTATTATTTTGAATGTTTTATTGGAAATAATGATAACAGTTTTAATTTATGAACATCGGCATTTAAACTTCTGTATTTTTTTTACCGATTAAAATGAAATTTGAATATATTTTCAAAATTCTCTTATAAATAAATTTCAGATCCCTATGCTCAGCGGTTCGTGAATCCTTTCGCATGTACGGATGGACAGAAGGACATCGGTAATGGGCAACTTTTCTCAGTCACTTGTTAATCTCTACCAACTCTATAAGCCTGTCTTTACAATTACAACATTACACAGATTACCTTTACAGGCACGTGTGCTTTGGTACATACTCTGTAATGTTTACCAGGTGTGCTGGAATCAAATGCTTATTCCACTCGCTTACAAAATAATGTTTAGTTATCTGGAAACACCTTAAGTGAGATTTTCACACCGAGATTAAATCTCTTACTAAGCTTCCTCACCATTCCCTTCATTTGTTCCTTTCTCATTTCCATTACTGTTATTACTGGATCTTTTTCTGTTCTTCAAGGTTGCCCTTCTGCTTTGTCGGCTGGAAATGTAAGCTGGCACCAAAGTTTTTACTCGTTTTCCCAGTTTCTACGTGCAACTTGTTTAACAACGACGTGGCCACCATTTCATCACGACGCATCATCTCTATGACTTTAGGCAAACTCAACAGCATGATTTTAAGGTGAAAATTAAATAAAATACTTCAAAAAGAATTTTTTTGTTTACGTACTTATAATTACGAATTAACTCTAATCTCATTGGAATAAATTGTTCTTCCACACAAGCCGCGTGTTGGACAAGGTTAAAAAGGTAAAATCAGACGACTGAAAAATTCAATGCCATAGCCGGGATTTGAACCACGGATCTTCCCCTACTGATTCGCATTTTTCCCGGTATACTACACAAGTAGATCTCAAATTGTATTGAGATGACATACCCCAACGGCGACTTACAATGCTGTAAGTAGTTTAAGTCCCGGGCTTGATAGTTTTGATCACTATTAGGTCAATTAATGGAATTAATTGTTCCTCTACACAAGCCATGTGTTGGGCAAGGCTGGAAAAGGTAGAATCAGATGTCTAATTCTACATTTCCAATCTAATCTCATTATCCGTACCCATTATTCATCACTGACGTAGAAATTGCGTCACGTAAATTTTTTAATGATTCCTCAACTCTAGCTCAGATGATGATAAAGAATTTCAAATTTGTTTTTTTTTCAGTATGTTTCTCCTGCCGTTTTTTTTTTAGCTTAAAATGTTCCATATAATGCCCGATCTCCTTCGAACGTTTAAAAGAATTACTAAAATTAAATTTAGATTTATTTATGGATGCTCTTTAACTGCCATGGACCTGGGCGTACCATTCTACATTGGGCGTGATAGACCGTAATTTTGCTCAGATGCCTCTTTATCAGGCTTGAGTTCTGTTACGTGACGTAAATCTACGACACTGGACTACCGGCTTTACTTAAAGAAGTCATGCTAAGGATTTTTACGCTCGATAAAAAATTCATCGCCTCCGCCAGGTTTGAACTCGCGACTGGGGAATTAAGAGGCTAGCATGGTAACCACTACGTCACGGAGGCCGACAAGAGTTAGTAAAAATTTCAAAACATGTTTAAGTGATTGTATTTACCACTACTCTATTACAAATTAGCACAGCCAGTCACCTTCGTAAAACTACCAGAAATCTGATTTTGGTAAGTTTATACGTTTATCATGATTCAAATGTTTTACTTTGTTACCCCTTACTTATGCTAGGTAGATGAATTATTGCATTCCACTCAGTATTTTTTTTTCATTTTTATTCACAGACATTGAAATTCATATTTTTAACCTTTTCGTCATCAGAAACAGAGACATTCAAATTAATATACTTTACCTCGTGGTCAGCATGAACCGAATACGGCACGTTAGGGCTTCCGTAACCGAGAAGTGTGCTTGTGGTTGATTTTTGGCAAGATGGAGTGCGAGTGACAACCGATTTCTTGGCATTTCACATCTTCTCCGGACGCCGTGGCGCCGCAGTTGTAGTAGGCTGTTCCGAGATATAAACTCATACCAAATAATCTAATTCTTTGCAAAAATTAAATTGAGTTTTACTTATGGACGCTCTTTAACTACTATGGTTCTTAGCGCCCCTTTCTACATTGGGCGTGAAAGACCAGAAGTTTTGCTCAAAGGCCTCTTTATCAGGTTTGAGGTTCTTTTACATGACGTAAATATACGACATGGAACCACCGGATTTACTTTCCTTTCGAAGGAAGCCATGCTAAAGAGTTTTACGCCCGAAAAAATCCATCACCGTCCGCCGGGTTTGAATCCGGACCTCGGGAACTAGAATTCCTTGCACAATTGCAGAGTTAACTGTCGGTATTTCATTTACCTTTTCCCAACCTCGTATCATCTTTCTGTTAAAAACGAACTCGCTGCTGACGATCGGGCGGGTACATTTTTAGAGGGTTATTGACATAATTATTGCAAACAATTCTCACGTAATATTAACTTCAAGTTAACTAAATTATTATCTTCAAAAATAGAAAGCGTGCTCAGAAAAGCTCTGGAAGATAAATATTTCTTCAAAATATTAAGAGCACATCCTGTGTGATATTTTACCTGTTATAAAATAAAGGTAACGAAAATACAAAAATAATAAAACGATTAATAATAATAACAATAATAATCTATGCATGAACCACCAAACCTCAATCTCACTTTCGGCCTTATGCTTACAGCAGATCAGGCAACTGGTATGGAAGATGGTGTGGTCAGCACTAAGCCTCCCCATCTAGCATGTTGCAAGTCGTAGCTCTTCATAAACCTTACGATACTCAGTGGGCATCGGTCCTATTACATGGGCCGAAAATTCCGTGACTCTACGCCTCCAATTTACTGCATCACGGCATATTTTTAAACACACAAATTTTATATTTTTCGAATATTTTGCCTGAATTTCGCCTTCTATTCCGTACAGAATGTGGGCCACCAAAGAGCATGGTGTATCCATATGAGTTGTCAGGCGATGAATTTTACATGACTTTTAAATTGGACCTAAGCATGCTGTTCTAACTGAACCGGAAAACAGCCAAACTAAGGACTACCTTCAGGTCCCTTTTCTAACCATATCGCAAACTGCGATTGTAGTGAATCAGATCATCTGTATTATGTAAGTCCAAAAAATATATCTGAAAAAAAAGAGTGCATCCTTCTGCATCATTGACTTCTAGAATCTGTGTCCTTGAGAGATCTATTTTACATGATGACTCAAGTATTTCAGGCCCCTACTACTTTAGAGCTCTGCTTTGTCTACCTTTACCCAATTTAGTATCCTTTACTCCGTGTTTCAGTTATTCTTTTCATCTCTACTGAGAATAAAATAACAGCACCTGCACGCCTCAGCTTTGCTTGATGATGTTATAGTAGTTCTGCAAAAGTTTGAAAACTTGCAAGATTTCCTTACTGTTAATTAAGTCAAAATCATCAGCAGCTGCCAAACTTATGGAGATATATAAGATAAATGCGTATTTAGGTAATTTTACCACTTCAAAATTGAGCTCGGAATAATTTAGATTATCTATTCATTATATGTATTAGAATTTAAAATGGAAATACAAAAACAGCATTTGTGTATCTAATTATGTGAAGATATCTTGATTTTAGATGAAACAAAAACTTCTACTGTTTTAGTCACTTAAAACCTGTAATATCAGGTTAGGGGTCATATGAATAAAAAGCAAGTACTTTCTCAAAGTTTGAACACTTACGCGAGTCTATACTCATCCCAAAAGCCATTTTGTTCACTTAAATATAGGTATATACTTGTGTTACCTTCTCTCTTTGACCATACACTATCTTCGTTGAGTGTGTGGTGTTGTGTTTGGCATTCTGAATCAGAGGAGTAGATTTTGTTGCATTTGGTTCTGTCCCATCAGATCTCAAGAATTATCCTGTGTTGCATAACAAGTTTCAGCAGAAATGTTAGAGAAATATGAAGTCCTTCAAGAAATGAAAAATTGAAGCAACGCACACTAACTCATAGCTGTAGGTTAAGTTAGCAAAACAATAAATAAAATGAAATAGGCAAAAGTCTAATATCAATAATGGAGTGCTAAGCAAGCAGTGGAAGAGAGTGGATGTGTGAGGAGGAAGCTCCTGGAGTGGAAGAAAGAAGGGCTCAAGCAACCATGAGAATTGATATTGAGGTGTACAGAGCAAGAATTGGAGCGCACAAACTCTTGAGGAAGGGAGTAAGCCAACAGATGGTGAATTTATTTAAAGCTCTATACAAGGAGAACACATTTTGTGTGAAAGTAGGAGTAGGATTGGTGATAAAAGAAGTAAACCAAAGGAAGGGGTTACGACAAGGATGTAAGTTAAGTCCAGTGTTATTTAATCTGTATATTGACGATATCCTCACTGAGATAGGAAGGAATAATTGGTTGCCTGTGATAAATAAGGTATCAATCCCTGGGTTATTATTCGCTGATTTAGTGATAGGATCAGTTTCATAGAATACCAGATATAAATGTTAAATGGCTAGAGAAAATATATAACACAGTAGTTGAAGCAAAAATGTTATATGGAAGTAAAATATGGGGAGTAGAACGAGACTGGGAAGAGATAGATATGGTACATAGGAGTTTTTTTAGAGACGTTTTAGGCCTGCTAAATGCTACAGTTAAGGAATTTGCTCTAATTGAAATGCAGAGAGTGGGGGGAAAGGGGTAATAATGGAGAGAGCTCTTAAATAATGGTACAGACTATTAAATTTAGAAGAAGAACTTGTTGAGGCAGTGTTTGGAATTCCAAGAAAGGAGCTTAAAGAAAAATGGGCAAAGTTATAGTATACAAACTAATTTGGAAAATAGTGGTCTGAGGGAAATTTGGAGGAGGGAAAATAATGTTAAGGGTTTTTGGAAAGAAGCTAGGCAGAGAAATTTGGAAGAGGGAAAATAATGTTAAGGGTTTTTGGAAAGAAACTAGGCAGAGGTTTGAAGATATAGAGATACAAAATTTATTTAGTAACATTGGGAAGAAAAGTTCCTTGGAATCATATATATTAATAAAAAAATGTATGGGCTAGAGAACAGTATGTGGATAACTCAAATAAGGAACAAAGAGAAAGTATAACCTGGGTACGAGCAGGTGTATGGAGACTAATAGGAATGAGAAATGGGTTCCCACAGACCCAGTATCGAATATCCAATATGTGGGGAAAGAGAAGATTTAGAACATATCGTTTTTGATTGTAAAGGTACATAGCATTGGAGAAAGGAAGCTATAAATGGGGAATGGTTCAAACTGAACAGGAAAGTAGCTTTAAGCAAGATTTTTAACAAGGATAGTAAAAATGTAGGAGAGTACCTGTCCAAAGTAAAAAAGAAATGGTTATGGACAATAAAAAGAGATGTAAATTAATTTCATCACGTGATGTTAAGTTATGTAATTATATTATTATTATTATTATTATTATTATTATTATTATTATTATTATTATATTAGTACTATAAGGTTATTATTTTGGTATCATTACTATTATTTTTTATTATTATTATTATTATTATTATTACCATTTTTATGTTATAATTAAATAATGTAATATGGGTAGAAAATGGCAAGATAACAGCTTGGGCTGATAGCCATATTCTAAGCAGGATTGCTAGCACAAATAAATAAATAAATAAAAACATCAATAAATCAGTGAAAAGAAAATATTCATAGGTTCTAAAGTCATAATTATAAGGTGCCGGATGCCAATTCAAATCAAACTGTTTCTAGAATCCTGGGATTTTACACTATTTTTCTGTGAAACAGTTTTGTTATAAGTAACCAAACTCCTTAAGCAACTGAATTTTGGGGTTAGGATTTTACGTAGTAAGCTTAATTAAATCTGACTCTCAATGATACTTATAGGTTATGTTTTCATAAAGCAGTACAGGATTTTGAAACTCCTTGAATGTTCACGGCAATGTTAGAAAACCAATAAAAAAATCTAATGTGTTACACTCACATGACTTTCTCTACTCTTGTACAAACTATTTTTACAAACGCTTAATCTCCATATGCTTCATGTTAATCGAGATATCGAGATGTCAATCTTATTGATAATTTTCTTGTAGATGCAAGGGGAATATGGTAGGCTTTAAGCGATAGTCAAATGTTTTAACGCTGGTTGCTATGTGGCGCATTCCATTCTCTTTGCATGTCCAGGACATAAAAAAATCTGATGTGTTACACTCACATGACTTTCTCTACTCTTGTACAATCTAATTTTACAAACGCCTATTCTCCATATGCTTCAAGTTAATCGAGATATCGAGATGTCAATCTTATTGGTAATTTTCTTGTAGATGCAAGGGAAATATCGTAGCTTTTAAGCGATAGTCAAATATTTTAACGCTGGTTGCTATGTGGCGCATTCCATTCTCTTTGCATGTCCAGGACATAAAAAAAATGAATAACGAATTTGAGAAAAAGTATAAGTATTGGAAAATTTAAGGAAATAACAAGCAATATCTCGGTTCACTCAACAAAAGAAACGTATATGACATAAGTTGTGTATTTTAACGCGATCTACATTTTTTGTGTAGTAAAATTTTGTCTATCTCTTATGGTTTACCAGTTACGCAAAAGTCGTTCACAATGAAGAATACTTTTGGAGACATTACCAGAAAATTCGAGATATACATTTCATTTCTCATGACATTATCTTAAACATATGATATTTTCATCAAAATCGTTAGAGCCATTTTTGAGAAAATTAAAATTTTCGAAAAATCTTCCATGTAAAGGGTAGTCTGGGGTGGGGGGATTTTCTTGAAAACCTTCGTGTCGCATCTCTGGAAGATACTGAACCTAAATACCAAGTTTGGTGCTTATCCGACTGTTCGTTTTTGAGTTATGCTGTTCACAGACAGACACACACACACACACACACACACACACACACACACACACACACACACACACAGACACACACACACACACACACGGACATGTTTCCAAAAATGCTTTTTTTGGATTCAGGAGGTCTCAAAACATGTATTTCCGGTGAAATCTCGGTATCGAATTTTTGGGTGGAATACAATACTTCCCCTACTTACTATACGTAGTAGAGAAAGTAAAAAAGGTTATAAGTAAAAATAAAGTAATAACTCTGGATTGGAAACTCGTAACTCATGAGGTGCTGGATGAAGTCATGTGACTGTTTTTAGAATCCCAAGATATTTATACTATTTAGGTATACTGTGAAGCAGTTTTCTTATGAAGTTATGGGTAGGTAGGTTAATTAATAAAGGACTTTCAATGTTACTTCTAGGTTATATTTTTCTGAAACAATGTAACATTTTGAAACTTGTTTAATGCCCATGGCTATCTTTGTAACTTTCCCATAAGTACTATACAGCTCATAAATTGTGCCACTCTCTTCATGTTTAGTTTCAAGTAAAAACAAAATCGATATATATTCAGAACTGAGTATGCATGTAACTATGCTCAACATGAAAGGAGAATGAACTCATAAACCTGAGAATATACTAGCGTTTATTCCTACCAAATGTGAGCACATACTCGGATGCATTAGTATGTTCTACTATGCTTCCATTACTTGAGTATGTTCTCAAAATGAAGTAGATACTCGAAAGGTTGTATTCTTACCAAACTAAGTATTTACTCAGTTGCTTAGCTGAACTTATATAATCTTGCTTTCTGGTTCTGTGCGGATGTGAGAGGAACTATTATGGTTCCTCAGTTACACACTGCACAATATTAGTCCGATCAGTTAATTTGTTGTGAATTAACAAATTAAGTTAAATTGGTAATGCTGTAAGGTACTAATTCTGATGGAAGAAGAACAGGCTTTAAGAATGATATTCTATTTTAAACTGTAGCATGTTTAACAGAACACACTAATTGCAGTTAGTAATTTTGAGCACTCGTGTCTTACTTTATCGTATTCATTGAATAAAATTAGTACATACATCGAGCATTTGCTGTTCAGAGAAAAAAAAATTCAGAACTTCATAACAAAGAAATATAAACGTTATGTAAGTCTGTGAAACGCAGTCTCCTAAAATCAATGTTAACCACGACACAGAATGTCACAAATATAACGGTGTTATAACTAAAGCTAACTATGAAATCCATTACTCGTAATAAATTACATTTATACTCACCATCTTAAAGCTTAACCAATGACTGACATGGTCGCCTTGGATTTTTCATTACATACAAGGTTAAATCGTTTAGTTGTATACGATAAAACAATATTCCACGGTTACCTACCTTAAGGTAAGCAGCAGTGTAAAATGACTATGGCATCATAAAAATAGTTCCCGAGAAGTTCACGTTAATTAATATAATAATTAAATATTACCATGACTTGTTTTGTTCCAATCACTTGGCGTACTTATCATCTAAGGTCATATCGCCGGGTTCAATTTGCTGAAGAGCAATAATTTGTTTCCAATTATATTTAATTTGAAGAAATCTATATATAAAAATTACTTTTACTGGAGATGAGACTTATCTAGATTGATTTCTGCTCACCCAACATATATACACACAAGTTTAACTCGTTTAATATTCTTCCTGTACCTGAATGTCGACATGCGTGGTCGTTTACTAGTAAATCATCCACTCAAACTAGTTTTAAATGTATTAGTTTATACTAATTGCTTCAGTTAGAAACTTCGTGTCAACGGCAAGCTTTGGGGAATAGCCTGTCCCATTCGAGCTCAACTGACCGTGAAAGATTCTTTTTGTAGTTTTCTATTCGGGTGGAAAGCGAAGAAACAAAAGGATTTTAAACCGAAAGGTTTCGTGGGCAAGAAACACTTGACGAAAATATACTTATCTACAGATATCGCCAGGAGCACATAATGAGGGGGATTGATTTTAATTTTATCTACCATTTAGCTGTAACAAGTAGGGGAAGTATTGTATTCAACCCAAAAAATTGATATCGAGATGTCACAGAAACACACGTTTTGATACGCCCTGAGTAAATAATAAAATCATTTTTTGAAAAAAGGTCCGTGCACGCGAGAGCAGCACATCTGAAAAACGAATGCTAGATAAATACCAAAAATGAGACACAAAGATTTTCGAGAAAATCCCCACCCCAAATTGTCCTTTACATAGAAACGTGTTGGTTATGTTTTCGTTCCTCAAACATGGCTCTAACAATTTTGGTTACCATGTATGTTTGACATCTTGAAATGAGAAATAAAATGTATATCTTTGCTTTTCATAAGCCTAAAAAATATATCTTACAAACCATAAGAAATACATAATAACTTATTATAGAAAAAAATCAAAATCTACCTAAAAATATTCTCATTACGTTCAATGTAAAATGCTGAACTAAAATGCTATGTTTGCTACGTATCCTACTTTTCGCGAGCACGCTTTTTTTATTTATCTCAAAACGCGCATTTCGGATGAAACACTTACATGGAAGTTTTGGGTGGAACACACTATCATGAGTAAACTGTAGAAACTTTTTTAAGTTTTCAGGATCTGCATTAGACTTTGATAACCAGAATATATGCAGAGGAGAGTCAAGTGTACCTTATGAAAACACAATTTGTTGTTTTGAAACCAAAAGCTAAATTCTTTCAGCCACAAACATGACAAATCAAGTGGACTGTGGAATTCGCCACAAAACAAAGTCTTCGAAGTTCGTCGTCAGAACTCCATTTCGTAATTTGACGAAAATATATTCTAGTCAGGATCTTCGATACTAACCGCTGGATACGGACAACAACGTATTTAATTCAGTCTTCACTGCATTTGTTTAAATTTGGCTAGTGAAGTCTCTTAGGCGTGAAAATGAAGTGAAATTTTCAGTGTGAGTGTACTTCCTGAAGCACATTTCGACCTTGTTAAGTCAGTCATGGACTTCTCAACCAAATTCTTCGCCAACATAATTAGAGTAAAACGCCGCAAACATGAAGGCTGAAGATCGACACTCGGGCAACCCTGACCTTAATTCTGTGCGTTACCATTTTACTATCGGTTTTGCAGAATACGGAACTAGAATGATACGGAGGATCGGGTTGCAGTATCTGGCACTGTAGTTTAGACTTAAATCAGTAGGTTTATTACTTAGAATTCCTTCTAATTTTTACACATTCTGTTTCTTTCTCTTCAACATTTAACTCATGCAACAAGCAATCAGCTCAGTGTAGAAATACCTTGAATTTGGGCCATGAACAGTTTTCACTTTGCCAGTTTTCTCGTTTTCGTTTTATCACCTCAACATATATTGTTTTGACTTTCTGTACTATTACCTATATAGTAAATAAAGGAAGTGCTGTATTCCATCCAAAAATTCAATCGAGATTTCACCGGAAGTACACGTTTAGAGGTCTAAAGAACCATTTTTTTTAAAGGGAAAGGTCCGTGTGTTAACGAACTGTCGGATAAATACCAAATTTAGCATTTAAGTTAAATATCTTCAAAGGATGCAACATGAAAATTTTGAAGAAAATATCCCCATTCCAAACTAACCTTTTGAACTTTTTTCGTTATTTCAGATTTTCTCAAAAATGGCTATCCCAATTTTTATTCAAATGTCACATGTTTATGATATTGGCATAACAACATGCATATATTGAATTTTCAGGTAGTAATAGTCTGTGAAGTCCCCCTTCATTCTGTATGAATTTCACACAACTGGTAAACCGCAAGGGATACACGAAAATTTATGCTTAACAATTTGAATCTCGTTAAAACACACAAATCTAATAAATGTTTTAATGGCATTAACCATTTTTGGTTATTGCTTGAATTTTCAAACTTTTACCAGTCATTTGTTTCTCAGATGCAATACAAAGAGTATGGAATTTCTTACATTTTAATTTAACTATTCCCTTGCACCACTTACAAAACTTAAAATCTACGACACGGGACCACCAGCTTTACTTCCCTTCCATCGCCCTCCGTCGGGTTTGAACCCGCGACCTTAGGAACTAGAGGCTAGCACGGTACCACTAATCCACGGAGGACACTTACAAAATGATTCGGAACTAATAATTACATGCAAAATTTATCTCCAGTAACATGAAGTAGATAGAAAATATGCTTTTATGAATCGTTTGTAGAAAAGTGTCATGTGAATGTCTCAGTAAGATATTTATGATTCTACTTGCAAACTAGTCGAAATAAATACTACTCTAGCTCCAGATTCAGAATCAATTCACTCGTCATTTGGTTCCTATGAATTTATCGATCAAATCTGCAGCTCTAGTTATATTACTATAGACTTAGTCGCTCAAAAATATTTGTATACGAAAAGCTGATTATTAGACATTATATAAATAAATACACACACACACACACCATACATCCATACCTACACCTTATTCGTTTTAACGGAATTTGCAATGAGATTGTACGCAATGTTTGGAGATCTTAGTGTTTGCTCCATTATTGCCAGCTCTTAGGAACAAAATATCAATTAAGAGCCGGGATGTTAGAAGTAATTATGGAAATCCTCAGTGAGGCGTGGAAATTAGGAACAACAAGGCGAGGCGGATCCCAAAATCCAAAGTTTCTAAACAAAAGGCTGTGAAATAAAAAAAGAGACGGTGTCACACTTGAGTGCTTGCCTCTTCCGACAGCGTCCTTGATTGGGGCATGGCAATTTGTTGTTTGGGCACGATGCCAGCTCGCCTGCCTCACGTCGGAGCCGTCTTATCACACGCACCATCCCTACCAGTATCACACCAGCACACCACCTTCAGCAGGAAGTCACTGCACTTACGCCTGCGTTAATTTCTCTTCCGTAAACCCCGTCTGTCAAGAGAAACACATTTCAGGATATCCTCTGATACAATGGGCGTTAAAAGTTCTTCGTGCGTTTTTCTATGGATCAAATTGACGTAAAATGAGAAAAAAATTAAACTTTTCGGCATACTTATATTACATTTCTCTTTTGTGTTTCGGTACTATTTCTACTTGTTCAAACCTCCATTTTACATTTTAAATAGTCCTATGTTTTACGCTACAATGCAATGCTACATTTTATGTTTTTCAAAGCGTGTTATTGTTATTATTATTATTATTATTATTATTATTATTATTATTATTATTATTATTATTATTATTATTAACGTTCTATACTAAAAATAACGCTTCAAATATCATCCGCAAGAACCTGCAGCTTTTTTAAAAAAAAATATTTTATTAAATACAGGATTGATCATTTAAGTTGAGACTGCGGAATATTGTTATGTTACATGTTGGATAGATGGCCTAAAAATTCACATGAAAATAAAATTAATGACTAATACCCAGCACGCACATTGAGGGTGAGTATACTTACTTGGCTGCCGAGGACCGAAACGTGGCGTGGAGTTAGAGGAAGGCGTGGGTTTTTACTGAATAAAATCCATAACACAAAACTACTGACACATTCCTAGGTTTATTTCCCAAACGTTTGGGGTTCCTTCATTATTATAAATGGAACGTGGGAGGAGATGTCCACCGATCCAAAGCCCGGCTTACACACGCGATCCGTTCCTCAAGGAATCCTAACTGAGAGTGACGCTATCCCCCCACTACTCGTGGCTAGCAAAGTTACCAGCCAAGAGTGACATAAACAACAATGCGTCTGGAATGACAATGTAGAACAATAATGTAACCCCATTAGTCGCGTTTTGTTTGGAGGGCGTTATGAGAGTCATTTTAGTTTGAAATTATTATTTTTTAAATTTGAACCTACAGAGTCAAATTAAATTGTCCTCTAAATTAAACACGGCTAATGGCATTTACTTTCTTCCCATAATATCAAGCAACTTTTTTTCAAGACATTTCTTTCTACAATGCTTAGTTTTGGACATATTCTACAGCATCAACTTAAATGGTCAACCCTGTATACAGTGTGTCTGAAATTAACATTCTTCCACTGCAAGTATCTTTCAAACAAAGACGCGAAAATCGTTTCTCAATTCACAGGCATGAAGGTAGCGGAGGGGCTCATTATAGTCTAATGATATAGGCCATTCAAAAATGTAAGCAAATATTACTGCTAACATAAACAAGCTTTTTTTAATGGAAGTCTTGTATTATTTTGATGTAAGCATAACATGGAAAATAACATTAAGAATGAGGTTTATTGCATCGCAATATGCGAATTAGAGTCTAAGAAATTGTAACGTGAAGTTAACGCTTGAGATACAAGCGTTCTATCCTTATTATTGGGCCATTTTTTTTTCGAGACAACAGTTGACGCCCGTATATATGTGAATACAATTTTGCCCCCCTTTGTTTTAGAGAATTAACAGACAGGGAGTGTGATTTTGCCTTTTTCCAGCAAGACTCTGCAACAGGTTATACAGCCAATATTTCGATGAGAACAATTGAAAGTGCGTTTGAGGACAGAATTATTGGTAGAGATATGTGACCCCCTGCGATTTCATCTCTGGGGTAACTTAAAATAAAGTGTGCAAGACAAACCCACACACCCTGGTAGAATTAAAACAAAACATCCGCCAGGAAATTGCCAGCATTTCTACGTGAAATGCTGTATGGTTTCATCCGCGCCTTCCTATGATAGCGGCAGACGGCAACGAGCGCCGAGGACGCGGACAGCAACAACACGTGCAACCGGTTCGTTGTTTTTTGGCTCTCTCTGTAAAACGGTATTATACTAGATTATTTAAAGCACAGTGCATAGTCTTTTAACAGTATATATAATTCATTGATGTCGGGTGAAAAAAAACAACATCGCTTTCATAAATTGCCGAAAATTACTTTATAAACAAAGGTCTAAGTGCGAATAAACATTAAACCAATGTCTACAAATGAAGCTGGTTTCAACCGGGTGTAACATTTTAGGATCATCACTAACTGAAACATTTTGTTGCAGATAAAATTAGATAAAGTTTCCTTGGTGTACCTTGAGCTCACTGCCTTTTCTGCGCATTTGTTTTAAAAATACTTAACGAAGTGTTAAAACACTGTAAACAT